>WTSP01011421.1:0-29310 GCA_025331215.1 Actenoides lindsayi
TTAATTAGAAGAACTGAGCTGAAAAGTAAAATTACTGAACAGAATTAGTTCTGTTTTCACTCAAACCAGGACAACAGGAGTTGTTGGCTGTGAAGCAAAGATTGTGTATTGGGTGTCAGGAACAGAAGACTCCAGTTTTATAAAACCTTTTCTTTCCTTATTGATAGTTCATCACAGATAAACCCAGCTTATATTACACTTCAATATTGCAAAAATATACTTTGCCACCTTTCAGCTTCTGAGAAGAAAAGGCTCAGTAACAGTGCCATCAGAAAAACCTCAAAAAGTAAGTTGGGTTTGCAAGACACAAGAGTATGTTTACACGTCTGTTATCAATATTTTAAACTTCACATGTCAGAATAGAAAATGGATATCTATGCTGTTGTATGTATTGCATTTGATAATCCACAACCTGTCTGCCGAACAGATTTTAAAAGTATTTCAATTTCTGAAGGAAAGTTGCCTTGAACTTTCAAGGTCCAAAGATCTGTAGTGTTATGCTGAATAGCACACTAATAGAGAGACTAAAATGGTCATTGTTTTTCAATGGCAACAATGGACTCCATTGTTGTTTTCTGCTGTCTGAAAGCACCTGGGAACAGACAAAAGCAAATTTGTTGCAGTGAACGCTCTCCCTGTACTGTTTAATCTGTCTAATGTTGGACAATGCTTCCAGAAAAAGTTCTCTGCAGGCAGTTTTGAGCACTGCATACTTTTTTGGGTGAATTCCAATGAAATCACTTTGTAAGGAAATTTCAAGGGGGATGTGTTGCATTTCTTCTATACGTAGAAATTATCTTCTATGAGTCAAAGGTGATTGATGTGTCTGTCAAATCCATAGGTAGAGAACACACTACTAAAAAATCAGCAGTTCAATCTGGACAGCTTTGAAAGGAATGAGGGGAGAAATTTCAGAAGGTGTGTTTTTAGGCATTATTTTGAATGACTAAAGAGTACATGAATTAAATTCCCGCTCCAGTTATATATTGATATCTGATCCAAAGGGACTGCACAACTGGCAATTACCACAACTCTATTTGCATTTCTGCAGTGCCCAGTACTATACTCAACATACCTATTTCTGCTTTTAAGTCAATAAGAGTTGATTATAACTTCTATTTTCTCTTATTACAGGAGAGGGAAGTCATTCTAATGACAATCACAGATTTATAGAATCATAGACTGCTCTGAGATGGAAAGGGATTCCAAAGGTCATCCAGTCCAATCCCCCTGCAATAAGCAGGGACATCCTCAACTACATCAGGTTTCTTAGAGCCTCATCAAGCGTGACCTTGAATGTCTCCAGGGATGGGGCCTCTAGCACTTCCCTGAACAACCTGTTCCAGTGTTCCACCACCTTCACAGTAAAGAACTTGTCCCTAATGTCCAATCTAAATCTGCCCTTCTCTAGTTTAAAACCATTGCCCCTTGTCCTATTACTACATGTCCTTGTGAACAGTCCCTCCCCATCTTTCTCGTAGGCTCCCTTCGGTTACTGGAAGGCTGCTATAAGGTCTCACCTGAGCCTTCTCCAGGCTGAACAACCCCAGCTCCCTCAGCCTGTCCTCACAGGAGAGGTGCTGCAGTCCTCTGATCATTCTCATAGCTTTCCTCTGAACCTGCTCCATTATGTCCATATCCCTCCTGTGTTGAGTGCTCCAGAGGTGGATACAGTAATCCAGGTGAGGCCTCACCAGAGCACAGTAGTGTGGCAGAATCACCTCTTGCTGTCTGCTGGCCACACTTCTTTTGATGCAGCCCAGGATGGGAATGGCCTTCTGGGCTGCAAGTGTGCATTGTTGACTCATGTCCAGCTTCTAATTCACCAGCACCCCCAAGTCTTTTTCCGCAGGGTTGCTTTCTATTACCTCATGCCCCAGCCTGTATTGATAATGAAGTAATGAGGATTGTTCTGACCCAGGTGCAGGACTCTGCACTTGGTCTTGTTGAACCTCATGAGATTCACCCAGGCCCACTTCTCCAGCTTGTCCAGGTAAAAACTCGGTAAATGTTTCCCTCCTCACTAGTAGAGGCTACAGGGTACTGAGTGTCAAGAGGGACATGGTATATGCTTGGTATATCTCCTCCTTAGTCACATCTGACTAAGATGCAGTATTAGACAAACAAGGAAAAAGTAGAAAGATCTAAAGGTCCCCCTCTGACTTACGCACTTGACCCAGTAACGGTTTAACAGAAGGACCTTAAGAGAGAAGGACCTTAAGAGAGACCACTGTTAGCTGCATAAACAGCTACAAAGGTAATCTCAGCTTCTTTCTGTCTCTCAAACTTCAAGTGTGCTCTGGATGGAAACCATTTTGTTTTATCATCAAGCAGACAAACAAGACATACTGCAAGCTCTCTTTTTTTGTGTGTGTTTTTTTTCCAAAACTGAGTAGTCTGGTTTTATTTAACAAGCCTCACAGGTAATCCACAGCTGGGGTGTGCAGTCTTTCCTCACTGAAAAACAACCAACCTTTATTCCCCTCACCCAGGGCCATAAGGATAAGAGACACAAGGTCTGAAAAAGGCAGCATCAACCTTATAGATTATGGTGGTGAGGGCAGAACAATGTGCACACTCTTTCTTACAGCTGCTCTTTTTTCCAGGGAGCAGCTCTGAGTCCTGGTCAGGCAGAGCTCTTATAACTTACAGATCCCTCTGTCCTAGGTTTGACCCTTTCTTTGAATGGTTGCAAGATGAACATTAATTGCCCAAATAACTACAAGCTAAGAGCATCAGACGAATTTAAGCAGTCAGCCATCTGACAGAGATTTTCATCAATATGCACAGTACTTGGAGTGCAACAGAGCAGATATGTAATGTGACACTGATCATATTCTGGCAAAGATGAGCACACACACTTTTAGAAGAGAGGACTCTTCACACCAGCAATACTTTATGTCTCAGGGTAAGGATGTACATGATGATATACAGCCTAACCTTGGTAAGAATGATAAACAGTTAAATATCATTTGCTGTGGGAGGTGGAAAGACCATAATACTGTTTTCTTACCTTTTAGAGTGAAGGTGAAATTTCAAGCCAAAGGATTTTCTGGGTTGGTCCAGGTTGGTGACTGTCATCTTGAAGGACTGCCTTTTGTATGTCTGAATTTGCTCAGTAAATTAAAAGGTAAAGGAGACGCATAAAACTAAAACAAAAGCTTTACTATTGCTTTTTAACCCTTAGGCTATTGATAATGTTTTCTTTCAAGATGATAATGTTGAAGAAGATTGTGTAAAAGAAATTAAATAATGATTGGATAAGCGTTGAAAATCAAATGACATGAGCAAAATATTATGTACCTTCAGACATCTTTTACTTGCCACAGATCAACACGTGTCATTAAATCACTGTTGTTTAGCAAGTCACCAGAAAAAAAGTAATCAAGAAAGGATAGATAGTGGAAGTATTTTCTTTTTTTTTTTTTCTTCCTCACATTTTTAAATATTTAAATTTATTTTACATTTGAATTGATTTATGTTTGGACCCTGCTGCAAAGTTGACACTGTTTCCATTAAGTAAGAGGCAATTTTTCCAGATTGTGTAATGTGGATATCTCCAAGATGTAACATACTTATTGGTGTTCTCAAGTGAGCCTTCAGTAGATCTGAATCATTTAAGACTTCACCCTCATCTAGTTAAAAATCAGTGTTTGAGTATCTATCAGTATGCAAAACATTAATTTGCTACTAGTACTCCTCATTATACCAGGAAGAATTTAAGTTTTAATTAGCACTTCCTCTGGTGTACTAAACCCACTGAGATTCCTACACTTAGTAAAATTTAATTAACCTGACAAAAGATCCTAATTGTTTTCATGCCACTAGTCCTTAGTGGGACTAAAAATAATACCCTTCAAATTAAGTGTCTGTAACCAACCTTCCTTTTGGTTGTCCTATATACATAAAATTGGTTGGCCTACATATAACTAGAGTTGGTAGAAAGTCTTGCCCAATATGGAATCAAGATTGTTTGCTCAAAGATGGAGATTTTTATGGCAATGCATAATGATAAAATCTTATTCATCAAAAGACCTCAGCTAACATTAATTCTTCCCACCATCATCTTAAGTTTTGCAAATGAGAGGTTTATTGATTTATCTAGTTGCACAAACTAAACAACAAGATATAATATTCATTTAAATCAATATAGTAACATAATATTGGCAAGAGAAAAGAAAGGTAAATGCATCAATAATGTAACTATGATAAACAATATCTGTCCCTGTCAAGTGTAACATGCCTAGAAAAATTTTGGAGTTAAAATAAAAATACTTCTTGTTCAAAACTCTTCTCATATCTTTATTTCTTTCTTAAATAGAGTTTAAAAGCTTTATTTAAAACTTTATTCAAAGCTTTATTCACATTGAGACACACATCTTGAAAGAAATGTGAGTGTGGAAAGTATTAGTGCACAGACAGTCTTAAGAGTACTGCAGACAGCTTTCAGCTCAAGAGATTTGTTATGGAAATTTATATGCAGAACACAAGTACTGGAATCCAGTGAATCCTTTGGCTCTGGATGTGTAAAGAAGAGGTTTTTTAAAGGAGAGGGGATCAAGAAAAATATCCCAGCTCTTCTGTCAAGGTTAGGATTTCCTCACATTACAGGGATCAGCTATGCTTGGCTAATTATTATCTCCAAAGTTTAAGGAATTATCTTCCTACAAAAATCAAATCAATCACTTTTAATTCCTGTACTGAGCTTTGTTGGGGATGTATATCCCCGATATGCTTAGAAATTACTGCTAATACACATACAGATTTGGCAATATAATCCATTATATGGATGATCTTTTTTGCAGAAACCTTATCTTTAGTAAGTCTTAAACTACATTCCTCTCCTGAAATAATACAGTTCACACTGAGGTTTTACAATTGAGAATGCAAGAGTATATTAACTATATGCATTGTTAAGTTCTTATAATACTAGGAGGAAAAAAAGAACCCTGTAAATCTGTCTGCATCTAGAGTCTTTAACTTCTTTTCTGCCGCAACATCTGGCTGCTTTATAACATTTGAATACTAAGATTATATTGGCTGATGGTCTGTCCAGATTGGCTGTTTAACACCTCTTTTCTGCTCTGCTTGCCAAGTTTCTCCTTTGTTTCCTTTGCTCTCAATTTAAACCACAAGGTGCTCTTACAGGCCTCAATCTCCATCAAGATTTATTGATATGAGCTCAAGATATCCACCTATTGTAGTTAAATTCTTACATTAAAAAAAATTTAGTAACTCTACAGAGTTCACATTGCTAACTTTTGCCATAATAAATAGAACCTTTATGATAAGCCTTTCACTCAAAAACACCATATGTTTGTGTGTGTATTTAATGTATATAATTATTTAAAATTACACTCCCTTTAAATTTTCTCTCAATGTCTAAAACACTTAACTCTGAAGAGTTCTCAAAGGCTCAACTTTAGTACATAAATTCAAAGTTTATAAAATGAAGACTACAGGAAAAGGAGTCCACAGAAGACATACTTCAGAAGAATTTATACATTTGTAAGAAACTAAGCTCGTGTTTCTAGGAAAATGGAAATACTGTTCATCTTTATTCCTGTTGATAATATATCTAGAACATTAAAAATCTTAAGTAAACTGTTGTATCTCTTCCCATCTCTGC
Organism: Actenoides lindsayi; assembly: GCA_025331215.1. NCBI lineage: Eukaryota > Metazoa > Chordata > Aves > Coraciiformes > Alcedinidae > Actenoides > Actenoides lindsayi. Next base: position 5,630 of record WTSP01011421.1, read on the forward strand.
CTTTGATTTTTTTTTCTTTATATAGCTAATGAATCATTGGCAACATCAGATAAAACTGAGAATAGCAGCTTGGAATATTCTCATATTCTCATCACTTACTAGAAAGCATTGAATTTTAAAAAGCCTGTTTTCAGCTGTTTTTCATAACATGACCTACTATTCACCTCGTTGTTCAGTATTTAGATACTTAATATCTATAATGAAAAATAAGGCTTTTTACAAAACAATTAATGATGATACAATTTTCTGATCCAGCATTTTCACACACCTTTGGAGTTTTACATTATACCATAAGAATTTATGCATTTAGAAAATTGAAGTATAATTGAAAATTATAATGTGTAAAAGCCGTTCTCATTAACATAACATAGAGGCGTGTAATAGGAATGTTAAAAACTTAAGAAAGAATATAAAGTATTTCAAGCCTCTGAGGTTTTAAATGTCTCTATCCAGAATATAAACCACCAATAAGACAGTGATTTGTGGGAATGCTGAAAACATTTATGAAATAATTTCATTATCTTTCATAGAGAATACTGATAATTTCTCCTGAATCTAATCTTGTTCTATTCTATTAGTCTTTCTTTTTTTTTAGTTACATTTTTTTAAATGATATACTTTTATTTTTTAATTACTTGGGAAATTTAAAGGAAAAATAGGTCCTCAAAGATACTAGTAGTAGATTCAGAATGGTCCTTTTGAAAGAAGTCCTCTGAAAACACAATGCACACTCAATTTTAAATGAATCTGAATGTTCTTAAGTACACTACAGCTTCTACTTTTCTATTGCAAATTTAAGGCTTGATTCTGTCTGACTCAAGCAAAAGAATAATTTACCATGGTGTAATTTAGCAGACTTTTTCTTTTTTTTTGGTTGTCAGTAGTTGATGAAGGATATGTCTAGTACAGTTACCCTAAATAAATGCAGAAGATTGGATTTTAGGGACATAAAGAGAAATATTGGTGGGTTGAATCTCTGATATTTGTCAATGAAAAGACCTTGTATAAGATGCTCTTAAGCACTTTTAAATGTCAGCATCATGAATATTCATCTCCTGCTGCTTAGAACAAAACCATTTTCAAGAAAAACCTGAAGAAGGTAAAGCCTTAGCAAGTGTTAACATCTTTCCCTTGAAATCAGTTGAGGTATGCCGATTTCTATCACTTAGGGTCTAAACCACAAAAATCATACTTTTCTTTTTCTTGAAAGAAAAACAGGCTATACTTTTTTTAACTATTGAATTACTTCGGAATTTTACAGTGACAGATTTTTCTGGGAATGAAATTTTGTGGAAGAACATCAGTGCCATGAAGGAGAAATAGCTATTTCATAAAGTTTTACCAGCCATAAGCATTATATACAAGACTGAAACTACAAGTTAATATTTTGGTAGGAAAAATCCCAAACTGATGGAAAAACATCTGCTCCATTTTAAAACTAATGGAAAATATCAGTGCAATAAAAAGAAATAGTGCAATTAAAAGAAAGGGAAACGCTGAGGTAATGTAATTTGTGAAAAACGTTTGTCAGCTTTGTTCAGCTATTGAGGATTGCTTCAGCACTTCAATCAACAGAAATCCAAATAATCTTACAGTTTATGCAAACTGTGATTTTTGAAGCAGATCTACAAACTCAACAAACTTAACATTAAGTCATAGCAAACACTACAGCCACAGTATTACTGTACTTTTCCTCTTGGGTATTTCAGTAAGTAGAAGAGACATCCTATATATTTATGGGGGAAATGTGCACACTGTTCAATTCCAAGCAAGTATTCTCACATTCTCTGAACTTAAAAATGTAATAATAATTTGGCTTTATAGAATAACAACAACTATGAAGCAACGATATTTTCTAACTCTGTTGGCCAAAATTGTAGGATTCTCTTCCAAACTTTGCAGAATTCAGTAAGTTTTGTGTTCAAGTACAGTCTGGTTTTAGTTACAAAGTGATATAGAACTGAAGAGAACTCATTTCACTCTTGATTGTATTACTCTCTATACAACTATAACTCTATAGACTTCAGGTAACAAAGATTACAGAGCTGTAATATAAAAATGAACTGAGGAAAATCCATCTAATAATAGATCTGATTATTAACCACAATTATATATAATTAGATTGGAAGCCAAAACTGATAGCAGAGAGTTAAGGTTGCATTTCATCCCCCTGTCTTTTTTCAGAGGTTGGAAGTCCTGAAGACTTCAGTCATCCAGTGATCTAAACCCAACATTGCTCTGGATTCAAGAATGGGACCACACCACTTGTCCTTCTGGGCTGAACCACCCAGTTTCTGATTTATAACGCACAGCAAGGAGCAAAACTCTCTACTAAAAGTCTGATATAGAGCTTGATATTCTTAGGAAACATGTGGACCTAAATCCAGACCATCTTAATTCCCACTGGTTTAAACCTACTTCAGTAAGTACAACTTGAGTCAAGTCCCTAGTCAGTTTCTGAGAAATCCTGAAACTGGTTCAAAACAGGACTTGAAAAGCATATACAGAGGTTGTTGAAATACCCTTAATCTAATCTCTAATTAGATTTTATAGTAAACCTTAAGCATACAGAAAAACAGAATTTTCAAATAGACATAATTCACGGCACCTACCTGAATTTATGAATAATGTAGTAAATATTTTGATAATGATAATAATATGTGAGAACAAAGTATTTTATTTGCATATTTTAACCTGCAGGAAAAGATTTAGGTGAGATTTACTCTAAATTAATGTGGCATCAGCTATCCTATTCAAACCTTTAACTGCACTAGATAAGCAGATTAATTAACATTTCAGATTCAAGCATTTGCTTGGTTAGCAAATTATTCTTTTATTTGTAATAGCTAATTAGACTTCAGTATTAACATCCTATCACCGCAAATCAGAAAATATCTGCTTTGTGTTCATACATCTCTATGGCAGAGACAGAAGTGGGGAGGCTCATACGTGTATGCACTGTATGCACTACAGAGGCTTTTCTGTAATTGTCACTAGCAAATAAAGGCTTTCTGTTATCTAGTGGTTTATGCCTTCAAGGCATAAGATGCCTTCACATCAACTCAAATGTAATTGGTGAGGAGAGAGGAAAAATTGATTGCTTGTAACAGGAAAGAGAAAAAACAAACAAACAAACAAAACCACCACCAACAAAAAATCTTGTATGTGGTGAGGAGATTTTAACCTTTTTTTCCTCATGATTTCAAAGTGTTTCTACAGCGCTTTCAGTGTTAACAGATTTGCCAGTACTCTGGCTTTTTTGTATCAATGCCTTGTGTCAGATGTTTCCTAGAGAGTATCTTGTTCCATCATCATTCCACACTTGAACTTGCCCCAATGCCTGATAAACAGACTACACAAAGTTTTCCATATTCTTTTCTTCCACCCTGCTTTTTCGTGTCTTTGTAGTGGCATTAAATTGCAACAATAAAACCTTTGAAAGATGTAGATGAATTAGGCGGGCACATGGTGACCATCTTGATACATTGATTCAAAAATGCTGAGATCTGTAAACCTCAACACATATGCCAACATGACTCAATAGGCAGGAGGATTATAGGTATATGCAACCTGAGTGCATATTGTAATACAACTTACATGCAGAGCTAGAACAGTAGAATGTAGGAGCCCAAGTTTTTTGTCCTGCCCTTGTCACCTGATAGTATGTAATCTCATGTACATCTTTTCTGACTTCAGCATTCCTAAGTCAGCCAAAGTCCTGCATTCCCCCTTGTCTCCATTTTACTCTGAGCTCATCAACTCTGAAAAATCAGTTCCTTTGTGTCTCATTGAGGGATCAATCAACAAAGAGGGTTGTCCTAATCCCAGTATTTGGTTTTCAGGGGGATGCTGGCACCCACAAAACAGTTAGAAATGATGCTTATCCCAGTTCCAGTTTTAAATGCTTTGTTGAAAGACTAAATATGAAACCTATGTTCCCATGAAGATAAAACTGGGCCTGCTCTCCTTGTTATACTGTTGTTAAGTTTATCTTGCTGTCTATCTGTCTGTATGAAAAACAGACTTCCCTCATGGAATGCTGAAATTAAAAAAAATGAGCTCACCAAAGTAATGAATAACACAGATAATGCTCTGCTTTACTTGTCACACTCCAAGCTGATCCTACCATTTGCCATCCCTTAAAAGATACAGATCTCACAACAAGCTGTTGTTGATGCCAGATGGGCAGATCTTTCTTTGTAGATAAGTGGATGCTTGAAGCCTTCTGCCAAAATAATGTCTGGAATGTTGGAAAAGAAGAGCTCCACATTGACTAGGAATGAGACCCAGCAAGAACTGTGGGGCCATTTGAGCTGGAGAACATGCTGAAAAGTGTAAAATTACTTCTTGGTTATGCAGAAAGCCTGTTCAGATTTCTTTATAAGTAGATAAAATTTTGCGGAAGGAAATACAATTTGAACTAAAATAGAAGAGAGTGTGCTATGTTCAAAGCAATGACACTCTAAACTGAGAGTGCCTTAGTTTATGGCTTAGTTATAAGCCATAAGATCTTATTCAGAGATCCCAGAAAGCCACAGGATGTCATCAGGCTGCAGTTCAGACTCTGGTGGTTTTCTTTTCCTGGGTTCACTTTTTGAAGTTTAATGACAGTTCCAGAAAAGGGCGGGCAAGAAAATTAATGGTACCTATGGAAGAAATTATTTGATACATCTGGTAATTCATGTCTAAATTCATAATTCTAGGTAAAATCATCCTTTCTGAACAGCTGTCCAGAACATTTATGTAGGACAAAGACATTAGGCTGGCCTGCACAGAAGAAAATTCTTATATTCAATTGTGTTTCTCTGTTTGGTTTGGCCACATGCAGATCATGTAGTCAAATAGTTCGTATTTTTAGCCAACATGAAAAGACTTTCTCAGTACAATGTATTTTAGAAAAATCCATTCAGTCAGGAAAAAAGGTTGTGATGACCCATTAAGGAAACATTTCTTACAACCCAGAAGTTTAATTTAAAAATGTCTTGTTTCTTCAGCCTGTTAATCCTAAACAAGCCCTGGACATTTTTGAACTATGCAACTAATCCTGAGAATGCTCACCCATGCAAATTGTTGCTTAGAATGGGAATAAAAGATTATGCTGTCAGGTTTTGTATGTAGGATATGTAGGACTTCACATTTTAAATTATAGAAATGTCACTACTCTTCTGGGGTAATGAAACATACTTTAACCTTGCACAAGTAGTGGTTTACTACAAATTGAGGTAAATAAAATGAATAATAATAGTAATAATGATAATAGTAGTAGTATCTGCCCTGTTTAGGATGGAAGGCAGTATCTGTACCAACATGCATTTCATAAAACTAAGATTGGCCTACTTGGTTAAAAAATCCTTCAAGTGTGTTAGCATCTCAAGTACTATGAAGAGCTCATGGGATTTTTTAAAAGGTAGGAGGCTAAAGGTTCCTCCAGCATTTTCACATTTGGAGGAGTAGAGGATGCCTTTTGATGGAAGAGAGCAGGATTGATTGATTGTTAGTAGAAGTTTCTCCATTTCTTCTCCCTCAGTTTCTATGGGTTTACCATCCACAAGCTATCAGACATAGTAGGTACTTATATTTCTTGTGGAAAGAGGAGGTGAGAGTGAGATCATAGCCCTAGATGATATGGTCATAGTAAATTATTCATTACTGTGATGTATATATAGCATCTCCCTTCAGTGTTACTTCAGATAAATGAAACATGACAGATTGTTTTTTCATTTCTAATGGACAAGAAGTAATGGTAGCAAGCTGAAACACAGGAAATTCCACCTCAACATAAGGAAAAATTTCTTCACTGTGAGAGTGATGGAACACTGGAACAGGCTGCCCAGAGAGGTTGTGGAGTCTCCTTCTCTATAGACTTTCAAGACCCACCTGCATCTGTTCCTGTGCTGACAGTGGGGGTGGACTCGGTGATCTCCAGAGGTCCCTTCCAACCCCAACCAACCATTCTATGATTCTATGGTTAGACAGACAAAAAGCCTGAAATAACTTCATTGTTCTATTTCACCTTTTTGTGGTTTTTTTCCTTTTTTTTTTTTTTTTTAACTTCATGAATGTGCACTTTGTATTAAATAATATGACGAAATAATGAAGACAGCATTTATAGAAGGACAGAACATCTTTTCCAATGAACTATGTAAAGCATCTTGCATGTATTGACGTTACTCCTCTTGTATAAATTTAAAATGTATTTCAAAACTTTCCCATGCTTCTATACCATAAATATTTAATACTCAGTATTATCATCAATCAGGTTAGATGATCTATGAAAGACAGTGGTGGTAAAAGCTTCTTGTGCTGTTTGCTTTAGACCTCCAAAAGCACTCCAGGTTCATGGAGAGTTTCTAAGGACCTGAAGGCAGAGGGGGGGCCATTGATTAATGGCTCCCTGGGACACTCTGACACTTCTGCCTGGATCAGGGAGATAGGAGACAGCTGGAGTCTGCCAGAGAGCAGTGCTTTATACAAGGGAGGCAAAGGTTAGCAGCACTGAGGAATTCCTGCAAGAAACATGAGATACGCAGCTTCCTCTGGGGCAGGATAATGGTCTGCAAAGGGAAGTAATAGAGTGAAGGATCGTTTTGTAGTACTCAAGCAAAAACAAGGGACAAGACAGATGATGTTAAAGGGTTAGGATAAAACAAGAATAAGAATCCATGGAGAAATGAAGTTTAAAGTATGTCAAGTTCTGTTGTGTGTTTTGTTTTGTTTTTTGAAGTATAACTTAATTTATCATCCATAACAGAGGGCTTTTGTCATGAGAGGTTGGTTTTTTTCATTATTTTTTATCATAGCTTGCCATGCTAAATGAAGTGCACTCCTCCATTGTAGAAGGAGTCTTACCAATACACCTAGCAGTAGTACAGTCATTATTTAGCTAAGATAATTCTCATATCATAGTGGTTCAAGGAAAATTCATATGGATTGGTTAGAGTAATTTGGTCTGCAAATGTATGTTATTTGTTGTAATTGGCACAAAACTTCTATTGTAGAAAGACAGTTTCCATAATCCAAGAATACTGCTAGCATTTCTTCCATATAAAATAAAACAGAATACAGGAATTTGTAATGCTCAGTCACCCATTTATCCCAGCAACATGCCTTTGGAAGTCTCCAGAATCACATGCTTAAAAAGAAAATGGAAAAATTGCATTTTAGGTTAACTTTATCTTTTCTCCAGACTGTGCTTAGAATTCATGGTAGAAACCATGCAGTCTTCTTGTAATCAGTTTCCACTTGAGGTCATTGGAATATTTTTCTTGAGTAAAATGTCATCACATACATTACATTTCTGACCAAGCAGAGAGCTTTGTTATTTACAGATCTCACTAGTAGTAAATGCCATGCATAGAAATAAAGGTGCCTTTAAACTTTGCAAATGTCGTTTGTAAGGAAAGACACAAGACAGTCTTGGGAGAATTCTCTCAACAGGGTTTTCTTGAGAGAACCTGGGACTCATTTGAGGGAAAAAATAATTTGGCTTTAATGAGCTTTGACTTAGTATTCAAAGAAGGAAATTTTGACGCATTTGGGAGTACTTTGCATTAGCACAAATGAGCCAGGAGCACAAATCCTTGGAATGGGAATTATTTCAAAATTCTTGTAGACTGATGTCACTGACTAGATTTAACTGCCTCTTTTTCAGTGGAAAAGGTAAGAGGGAAAGATCCATCAGTGCATGACAATATAAATATGTGCTCAGCATAGAGTCTGAAAAGGAAAATCATCTACAGAATCTACCAGATGTGGGTGAGTGAAGCCTAGAGAGTTGTTAGAAGCTCCTAATCCAACAGGTGCTCTGTTACACAGTAAACTGTATTAACTTGTGGCCTTGGAGAGAGAGCTGCAGTTGAAAAAGGCAAAATGTCAGGTATATACTGCTTGTCATGGAGACATGTATATAGGTGAAAATCACCTACAGGAACTCAAGAAAAAGTGTTTCCTTGGGCAAAGAAGGAGGATTTAAAAAGATCTTCAAAGAGCTTTTATCAGAAGAGTCATTTAGAGAGACGTTTTGAGACTACAATAGCACATCTTCCAGTTATGTCAAGCACATTACTCTTAAGAGATCACAGCAACCCACATGTGCAGTGCTCATTTTCAAAATGCAGGAGAGCAACAAAACATAAAGTTGGTCTTTCAACAACATTTGAGAATTAGTAAGTATCATTTTACAGAGACAAATCTTCGTTGTTTGAAGCTGCAAATATAAAAATAATACAATCTTTCACTAAAAGAAAATAATTTAATATTATTGTCATTACTGTAACCAGACAGAATGGCCAGAGGGTACTGTAAGCTACTGTCTTACTCACTACATGGCATAACTGCAAACAATGACAGTTTGTGCCATGCTTACTTTCTTTCCTACAATGGCTCTGAGAGATATCACTATAATCCAAAACCACAAGATTTTTAAAAATGCATTTGAGGAACTTTTTTAGGCAAATGACCATCTAGTGGAATTTTGTTGACTATAATTATTTTTAAAATCCCACTAGATACCTTACACCAATGAAATAGATCAAGAAATAATGCTTGTAATCCCTTAAATTTTGAACGGCCCCTTCTTCCCAGGTCTGTGAGATGCTTACCATGACTTTTCTATCGACTTGGGTCTTTAACATCAAGGTTACTATAACTGAAAAGCAAATCAGTGAGGGGAGTTTTGCTAGTTTAAAAATCTTAAAAGTACAGTCTCACTAGGGAGAGAGGTTTGGAAATAAAGGGATAAGCTAATTATTTATAATTAGGTCAGACTGTGTAGGCCGATTGCCATAATTAACATTGCCTAATGACTGGCCTCAGAGATTTTACTTGGCTATACCAGGTGAAATCTGGTAAAAGTCAATATCTATTCTGCTTTTCTGGTGTGAGAGCATTTGCAGCTCCCAACTAAATCAGACATGTGTGCAGGGACATGTATGGGAGGCTGGGAGCACTACAGGAGTGCAGTGTGCAGTGCATGTTGGAGAACATCAGGGAAATGTAGGTTAGTGTGCTGGAAGGCTGAGTGGACTGGGTTAATGCACACACTCTTGGGAAGGAAGTATGTGTGGGCTGGGGAAACACTCCTGAGCTAGCAATGAGGGATCTGAGTGAAGCTTTTAAGTAGTTAGAGATCTGTGCATCAAAGCAAACTGCAGCATTTCTTAATTGAAAATGATTCTCTGGAAAATAGAAGAGTATTCATGTGGCTCTAATAGCTAGGGGGACTAGACTGAGTTAACCAGAGGTACACAGACTTAAATATTTCACACAGTAATCATGAGTCATGAATGTTTCCCTTCCTATAGCTTCTTGCAGGATAAGCTCAGAGAAGGTCCTGTGGGATCCCATACTAAGTTTGTGCTAGCAGTTGTGCCTGACTCCACGGTCTCCTACAGCACAGCAATTTCCTGCTTGCCCTTGTCTCACTGCAGGAATATTTTCTTCCTTCAGCCTGTTGTCTTTAGTCCTCTCTATAACACATATAAAATTAAGCTGAATAATAGCCAAAAGGACTCAAATAATTAATGACACAGAGGATGGAAGAGAACCAGCAACTAAGTAATTTCAAGCTCACCTAGGAAAAGCACTATGCACACCTTGAAAGACAGATAGGGTGAGCAAAAATCCTGACATGACCCTTATGCAGTTTTCCATCTGGGTGTTCAAAATTTCAGGACACACCTAAGTCTTAGCCTTCTCAAGCAGTATCATGTCAATAGTTCTTGTTTATACTACAGGGAAACACTGGCTCAAGTGCTTTGTTCATCAAATAGTAGTTGAGAGAAGAAGGAGAAGAGAAGATATAAAAATGACTGGTACAAATCATTTAGTATATAAGAGGAGACAAGACAATTTCTCTATAGAGACTGACAGATATTGCCCTGTTTTTGATATTATGTGTAGCTCAATGCAACAAATGCTTTCTATCTCCACTGACATCATGCTCAAAAGCTTTTAAGGTGGCCTCCAGGTCCTTCATAAGTATTCATTGGTATAGTGAGGGCAAATAAACGCACTCAATTGCATTTCTCTGATTGAAGCAATATTAATGCCTCTCTATTGCCTCTTTGGATATGCGACTCACTGTGGGTTTTTTATTGAGTTAAAGTGGTTGTCTAAGGTAAGAAAATGGTTAGAGGATCTACAAGACCCATTGCTATCAAGATGCAGAACCAAAAGACAGACTAGAACTGTGTGAAAAACAGACACTTGACATCGATGCACATTTTCAAATCACGTGTTGCTTTCATTTAAATATTCATGCCCAAAAAAAACCCAAACACAAAACCTTTAAATCTGTCAAAACTCAATGTTTTGATTTTTGTAAACACATCTCCCTGTTTGCATTTGGAAGTTTATTTCAAGTTTAGGTAAACTTTCCCTTGGAACCATAAAAATTGTTGTTAAAATACTGAAATCCGAAATTATGTATTCATTGCATATCAAAGTAAATGATTTCATTTGCTAGTAAGCTTCTAATCCATTCCTCCCACCCCATCCCCCAATCCCCAAATTTAAAAACATTGTTCTGAGAAATCTAAAATTGGTTTCAATTAAAAAACCCCACCAAACAAAAAACAGTCAACCACTTAATTTGGAGGCAACACAGGCAGCATCTGATCAAACAGAGCAAATGCAGGCAGTCATGATGCCACAATTTTATATGGGAATCTAACAGAAGACTGACTGTCAAAATGACCTTCCTATGGCAAATTTTGGTAACCAACAACTGCAGTTTGGCACTCAGAAGGCCTTTTTATCTCTTGCTTCTCTGATGGTTACAGTCCCCAGGTTACCATCAGTATCTCACCCACACACTTTTTGAAGTATTTAGGACCTGTCTTGATTAGCCTCATTTTGCCCCCCAACTGTGTTAAACATTCCTGTTCCTGTTACCTTCTTGCAGGAGAGGACTATTGGGGTGCGGAGTTTTAATAACTGTGTTGGGAAGGACATTACTCTTGGCCCGATGAAAGCCAATACACCATTGTCTTACAATTATAGACCATTTTAAAGAGGACCATTGTAAGGCTGCAATTCAGAAGTACGGCTGTCAGCCCACGCTGACGCCAAGGGGTATGTAGCAGCCACTGGAGGAATTGTGAACTAAATGAATGAGTTCTATTGAAACTGGTGCTAAAAGAAAAGACTCATGCACTCTTAACCAGCACAAGATTTTTCATTATTATAAAAAAGTACCTCCACATTTTATACTAATGATGACTTTTAGGCATGGTGTAATTATAGCACCAGTGGGAACACATATGTCACCGAACTTTCAAATGTAAAGGTTGTGCCTACAAAATGAAGCCATATATTCCCATTAATTGAAGCAGTTGATTTCCAGTTACACAAGCTTAGTTTTAATGGTGAGACTATTAGAAAGTCTATGAATTTCTTTTTTGCTATTGATCTGTGGTGTTAAGGTGGCACATTTTAAACTGATCAAAGTTGGTAAGACTTCATGCCAGAAGTTATAAATATAAGTGACTCTTATAGTTCTCATCTGTAAGTTTGCATTAGAATAACCTTGGAGGAATGGTAGTTTTGTGCTGTCAGCATAGCCTGTGCAGCTAGAGCATAAAGGATTAGCAAGAGAAATTTTGATGAGGGTATTTACTACTAATGACTGCCTTCAAAATTGCTTTTTATCTACAGCTTTTCAAAGTGTTTTCCATTCATTAAGCCTTATAAAACATTTGTGAAATTGATAGAAGATATAGAAATGCAGATATCTTTATGCCAAAACACAGAGTAATACTTTGACAGAGAAGGGCAGCAGTGCACACTAAACATTATTTGAAATAGGAATTTCAAAAATTACAGTGATGCTATCACTCAGTTAATTAGAGTTTGACCAGAATAGGGCAACAGTTCTGCTACTAAGAAAAATAGTGTGTCATGATCAGGGCTACTGTTTTATGTTGTAGCAGTAAGACAGATATATGCTATGCAATGATAGAAAAAGAAAGAAAATGTTAAGAATATGAATGGCACCTGTTCTTTTATTGTAATGAAATCTGCTTCCCAAACTGCCAAGCCTAAGACATCAAAAGGAGTGAGTCAGACCTACTAAACTGATGAGCTGAAAACCCTGAGATTTAAAAAATAATAAATGCTTGTTCTTTTTTTTTTATTTTTTGAGGTCTTTTAGGACTTTACAGTTAGCTTGCCATCTCTTGTACACCACTAGACTGAACATCTCAACAGATATGCCTTCAACCTTCTCCTCTCTCTTTCAATGCTGCAGAGGAATGAAAAGACAGAAATAGGGGGTTAACTCTCAGTATTGTTTTTTTAAACTTCTGGTTACTTGAAGCACCTCAAACTTCAACAGTCGCTACAGGGGCAATGTTTAAGGACTATCAAGAGAATTAGTCATTCCTATAAAAACACAAGTAATTCAATAGCATATAACTGCAGGCTGCCAAAATATACAGTAATCTGTGGGAAATCTGAAGTTATATGCACATGTGTCACTGTGAGTCAATGAATGATATGTACATTAAAAAAAAAAAAAAAAAAAAAAAGAAGAAACACATTTTTACTTGGAAGTGGAACAACCTTCACAGTATCTCCGAATATTTTTAAAGGGGAAGCCATACAAGATAATACACAGGATGACTTGCAGAAACAGACATACACTGTTCAAAGGGCTATAGGACCTTTTGCATGAGTAAATGATAGCGCCTCCCTGCAGTGATCAGAAGACTTGGTAAGAGTGAAGGGTCGTCATCACAGTGAGTAAAATGGTGCATCCAATTTGATTGTCTTTCAGGAAATTTTGATATTTAGTTAGTTTTCTTATTGCTTTATTATGTCAGCTCACTAAAGCAGTCAGAATTTAACTCCATTTAAATAAATAAATATTTCTGCTAGTTTAAATTGTACAGAAGAAGGTTGGATGAACACCAGAAATGGTACAATGCAAGTGTGTGGGAGGCAGCAGGAGGGTGCAAGAAGGCTCTTTGCAGCTTCCTGCACGACTTTCCTAATGTCTTGTAGAGGTATCCTACGGAAATTTGCTCTTTAATTTTTGGCAGATGTGAAAATCCTCACTAACCTAGTGTAAAGGCCTAAGCATGTCAATAATGGTTATAATAAGGTTGTTATAAAAAAATAAATGAAGTATTTTCTATATAACTTGGCTTGTAAGTGCTCATAAAGCAGACAGGTTTTCTGTTTCTTAGGGCTGTAAAGTTGTTGATTAAGGAATCACTTCTTGGGTGAGAAGCAGCACTCTCATTCCTGGGTGGAGTGCAGCAAGATAGATTTCGGTTTGCAGTGGTCATGCTGGTTAAAATATTTCAATTCTGCAGTGTTAATCTATTCTTTAATAGCTCTGATTTTGAAATTCACTGTGGGATTTTTTTCCACTCAGTTTGATTCACAGTGTTTTCAATTATTTAGACAATAGAAATCAAAAAACACAAGCAAACAAAAAATTGCTTAGATCCACAAGAAGATGGAAACTTTCAAATAAGTTCATGGAACATAGATCCTTTTACAAGGAGGATCTCAGGAAATGTTTTGGAAAAAAAAAAAAAAGCACACTTCAGATTTAGGGTTCTTTTGAAGCTTACACAAGGCACCAACAGAGCTTTGAAGTCTTTTAAATGCTGCTTTTATATAAAATTGGCACACAGCTCAGTTAAAACACTGTGCTAATTTTTATTCAGTGATATGAAAAAGCATAGAATAAGCATGTGGATTTCTTTTATAAAGCTTGTTGGCTGTCAGAGTACCATTGAAAAAAGGCAGCTTCATTTTAGTACTTAATGTGACTGTAATAACTTCATGGCCACAAACCATTAGGTTCTTCATCTGATAGGTGATTAATTTCCAGGGAACATATGTTAAAATAACTTATTTCCCCAGACCTCCTCCATAAAAGGTTTTCACAAAGCATTGTTAATGCTTGTATTTACTGACAGAAAAGTGAAAAAGGACATGAAAAATTAGAAGAATAAGGTTTTAAAAAATTCCAGCAACACTTGTTTTGGTCACTAGAGGGAATACAAATATTTCCACAATTTATGGAAAGTTAGATAAAGTAATACAGTTGTCATGGGGAAAAAAATGATTGCAACTAACTGTGAGCATGAAATGTATCATCACTGTTCCCTGACTTACTTCTGAATCTGAGTAATATAGGTTCATAAAATAACTACAGTTTCTTAAGAAAAGAAAACTTATTTAAAATTCTTTAAAATAGAAAGAAATGTCATTATGTTGACTACTCCCACATCCTGTTTTAACAATCCTTATAGGCAGCTCAATGCTCAAGCTCACCCATAGGGGGCTGATGCAGTCCCTGGGGACATCAATAAGGGGATTAGAAAAATTTTCTGCCTGGATTCTTAAGAGAAATTAGCTGACAAGAAGTAACAGGTCTTCGCTGACCATCTGCAAATGGTGATTTATGTTTGGGGGATTTTTTTGTTTGGTTTTGGTTTGTTTTACACACACACACATACACACCCATCCCGAAGCTTATAGGTTTTCTACATTTGGATGGGTTTTCTTAGTGAGAACTAAGTGTAAATCAGTGACAACATGGTTATCCTCCTGCCAGTTTCCACATCCTGACGCCAAATCTTAGCAATGATGAAATGTTGTAACAAAAATGGTTGTAAGGATTCTTTTAATCTTAGCTCTAACAGTGTCACTGAAACATTTCACCTAGTCTGTTCCTCAGAAAACTTAACTTGGGTTTTTTTAATTAATTCAGGAAAGAATTTAGCCTGAATAGTTTATAGTTGACAATTTATGAGTGTGTTTGTGTGCGCATGTGTGTGCGTGTGTATGTGTTCTTGTACATGTCTGTCCAGGACAGATCTTGTAATGTGAAGTTACAGTGCTGGCTATGGTGTTATTGTGTAGGGACATTTCAGCAGGGTTTTCAAGAGGGTCTTATGTCAGTGTAAATTTTGAAGAATAATAAACAACTAAATCTGTCTTTAAAACTCCATATTTATTGTGTAAACTTACAGCATACAGACTTAAATACCAGTATCAAAGTAATCTATTTCACCTGTCTCATTACAGAAGTATATGTAACGACTCTAAGAATATAAGGGTTATATAAAATTCTATCCACTATTTATGTATTATTTTATCCAACACATATGTCCTTTCCATATGGGATGTTCTCACTATACAGAAAATGGTTGGTTCAAAGTATAACTTAACAGAAGCATTCAACCTTTGATTTTAAAACTGTTATCATCTCCACTTCAACAGCCCACATTGAAAGGAAATTCCAGATTGTGGGGTGAAATGGCTGCCAATCTGAATAAGGAGGAACATCATCAGATGGCAGGGAAGTATTTGTACTAGTTGTATTAACAGAAACAATGACCTTTACACATTCCAAAACAAGCCATATGGGCCTTGGATCACAGCAACCGTTTGTCAAGCAAAACTCCTGAATCATTTCAAGCAGTGTTCAAACACAGTCATAAGAAGCCTGAACATGAAACCCTCTTCTAAAACGCATCTCTGAAAGATGGAAGATGCACCACATTTTGCTGATATGTAAAACTTCAAATCTTAGAGAAAAAAAAAAATATTTTTTTTTCATCCATTTTGACCAATACATAGTTGGGGGATGAGAAACAGATGGGCTGTAGTTTAGCATTACAGCAAGAATCCAAATTCAATTCTCTGGCTTGTTCTTAGGAGAGTTAATGAAAGTTGAATAATATGCATTGGCAGCCCTTAAAACCCTCTGTGTTTTTCTTTCTCTTTTCTTTGGCAGAGTAAGACTATTCTGCATTAATTTTACATATGGCCACCTTTCTCCTTAGCATAAGTCTAGTGGTTCCTCTGACCTTATTTCTGATTAATATGGGTCCCAAACTTTACAAAGTTTGCCCTTATTTCTTAGGCAATCTCTATGCTCCTTATAGCTTCCGCAAGTAAATCTGAAGGACCTGCAGAAGTGAGCAATTATTTAGTATTTCCCCTATTTATTCGTTAAACTGGTGAGAGTGATGTTATGCTCCTCCATGACAACATGGATCTTTAACCAAAACAAATTAAACCCATACCATAAATTTTCTTAAAGGAGAGTAATGCACCGAGTTCTGGATGCTTGTGGCAAGGATATTAATGGAGTACTCAGGGTGGCAAGCAGAACATATTTTAAAACTAATCTAAAAGAGATCAAGAAGGGAAATACCATCTTTACAGGGTAGACAGCAACAAAAAACAGAGAACAAATTGAGCATGTGGCCTTTCCTGTGAGTAGCACTAATAGGGGGGAAAAAAAAAAAAAAAAAAAGAGGGTTCATGTGTCAGAAATAAGGTCTAACATCAAATCTTCTGAGTTTAAATGATGATGGGAGGCAGACTGATAGACAATGACTAATTCTGAAGTTTCTGAGCAAGAGAGAACTAAAACCTCTTTGGCAACAGAGATACTCAATTTGGCCCATTAAGTGGAACAGTCTTTTAACTGCTGGACACCCCACTTTACCACCATTCATCTGTGAACAAGGAAGCTCTTGCTAGTGAAGGACTTAAAGAATCTATCATGCTTTATAGCACCTCTCTGACCTGACTCCCCCACCGCTATGACAGCACAGATGTACTAAGCCAACAGGGGAGTCCTGGAGCACAATAAAATGGGAAAGGAACCCAGTTTTCTAGAGGTCTGTCAGTATGGGGTTATTGAGCGAAAGGTATTTTAAGAGCCACAAGTTTACATTTGGGGCCAGTGGTGGTCTAGATTCTATAAAATGTCACACCCTCAACAGACCTGCAGGGCCTTCTGAATTGAGTTGTTCCTGTATGCCAGACCTCTTTCTTCCAGCATAGAAATAAATATTTTCCCCACATTGACTTGTCTCCTCTGCCTGTGTTTTGGTGTCAGGTCTCTGTCATGGCAATGTAGCCAAAGTGATGGCTGGAGAACAGGGGCTGAGATGAGCATTGAGAGCCAAGTCCCTTTTACACCATAAGTGCTCAGACTATGTTGCTTGTCTTACAGACTTCTAGTTCTCTCCCTATATGACATTGTACCAATCAGCTGTAAGTTTGCCTGAATATTTTAGCCTCCCACTCTTCCCTGAAATAGCTTTCAAGATAAAAAGTAAATTAAGCACAAGGAGACTAGGACGGTTTCAGGTGAGTTCCTCCTGCCCATGCTGCTTTTGCTTCAGTTCCTTTTCTGTTGTTTATATGCAGGCAGCCTTCCTAGAAATGTTTCTTTTCATCAGTTTCCTGACTCACAAACTGAAAATTCTTTTTTCTGTCTGGAGAGATTGTAGTGTTTTGATGGTTTGGGCACAGCATATTTTTCTCTTGGCAGATGCAACTCTACAGTTGGCACACCTACACTCCTTCCAAGATACCCTTCCAGGTGCCTCCTGCACCAGGGAGGGAGCCTTGAGTCTCTTGTCCATCAGTGACCATTCCAGCTTGTGACTCCTGGGAATATCTCATAAATTTTGCCTTTAGACTCTACAGCCAACACAAATTGGTAGCAAAGAATCATAACACCCGAGGCTTATGTGGGAGGTCACATGAAAGGACATAGCTCTCTCAGAGACAGATTATTACAGTAACCTTTGTAGAGCCAAATAAAGAGACCAGCTGACACTGAAATTTGGCTGACCTCTTGTATGGGTGATGGGAAGGGGCCATTTCTGCAATAAATCACTGGCACACAGCTTCATGCACTGCACTGGAAGGGTTAGTTTAGGTTCCAAGTTTTATAGGTGCAGTGGGAGTCAAATGTTCTTTTATTAGCACCAGTCCATACTGACTTCCATGCTAAAAAAAGCAGGGACTTTCATATTATCTCATAATCCACCAAGGGTAAATAAACTTTCAGAAATTCTAGTCTTTCTTTTTTCCCAACTCTCATTAGAACTATGGTGTCTATTATTATCATGGAGACATTTTGCATTAGTTTTTTTTTTTTTTATTTCAGTCAAGTACAAATGCCCTTTTTATTTTGAAGCAGACTTAATAGCAAAGGAGATTTTTACTCAAGTTTCTGATTATTTACTATGTCTGAGAGCAGTTTATCAGCAATAGTCCCTTTGGAAGATTCAGGGTATTTAGATGCCATGTATTTACAGATTGATCCAGTCAGTATTACATGGTTTTAAAATGCACTGTTGGGCACATAAAAAGAAAAAGCCTTGTGTCTATGTTCTAGGTGCTGGTGTGGTTGTATGTTCAGTAAACTGGCTTCTGACCTTGCACTTGGAGCAAGTTTAGTTTTGCAGGTGTGATGGGAAAGAGGAGGAGGGGGCAGTAAGAAAGAAATTCTGTTTCGATCTACATGTTAGAGTGCTAGATGATAGCTGCTGACCTCAGTGGTGATTTACTGTATATCTCAATACAATGAACTCCTGCTATTTTCTTCTTGACTTTTGAAAATGTTTTAAAGCAAGACCTATGACTTTATTTATTTTTGGCTCATCTATTTTACCCTGTTTCACTACAGTTACCTATTGTTACTTACATGAATGAAACACAAAATCAGTTCTCTTTGGGTAGCTGTGACAAAAAAAATATGCCATTTTAGCAGTTCTTAATGAGATGCTTAGATGTTATTGGGGAAATTTTTCCCCATTAAAAGAATTTTACATGACACAGGACACTTCAGAATAGTCTGCAGTGCAGTAGTAGTACATGTAGGCACATAAAGTGTTCATATTGTTTCATTTAATGATATTTCAACACAGTGCAAGTATTAGCTTCCAGTAGTGTGAGAGCACTTAGAGTACAGTAGTGCTACCTCATTATGCTTATTATTATGAGTTTTACGATTTATTCACAGTAGTAAACATTGTGCTAAACAGTAAGTGTATACAGGAGCTAGGTTTTAGCATATAATACAATTATGAGTACTGAACAAGCTTGAGAGATTGTGTTTAGTGAAAAGCATTTACTGGAGTACTGTGCAAAGTCACAGAAATAGGCAGTGCATTGTTGTCAGAAACCCTTTGATTTTTTTTTCCCCAGGTACAATTCTGAAAGAAATGAAATGTCTGAGATTAAATATCTTTAGTGACCAAAATGGCAGAACCTAGGGCAGCCAGCCATTCTGTCTTTGATCTCTTCTGAGATTGTTAGCAAGGGTGATAGATAGTTGGATGATGACAGTTTGTGGAGTGTAGATTTCTGCTAAATCAATAAGCAAGATATGTAAAAATCTCTAGGACTTTCCAAGAGCTTCTGTCAGCACCCCACAAATAGCTACTCTTTCATTGCCTGTTGCACTCTGGTAGTGCCACATAAATTTACACAGGAGAAAATAATTTTCTGTGAGTTTCTATAGTTTAATGCATTCAACTTTCCACTTAGGAAAGCAAAGAATGTAAACAACAGTTTTGCTTATATGTCTGAGTAATGTACAACAGCTCCATAATCAATAATAGAAAATGTTACTGAAAGGCCCAATAGACCTCAAAGAGATAATGTGAATTGGCCATTAACAGTAAGTCATTATAGAACTTATTAAGTGAAGCCTTGGGGCTGTCATAGAGCCTAAAGGTTGACATAAATTTTTCATACACATTGAACTTTGCTAAATGTGCTTGCATTTGATTAATGATGACTTTCTTTAGTGCGTTAATAAGAAGAAGGAAAATATGAGCTTGAGCTGCAGCAGGGAGAATAGCCTCCTGGAAGGAAGGCCATCTTTGGCAGCAGGAGAACAATGGGGCTTTCTAAAGATGCTCTGCCAAGTACGAGGGAGTTTATTACTTCCTGAAAAATTGCTCCTTACCACCCTGAGATAGGGCACTGAGCACAGCATGCAAACATGGAAAATCAGTTTTGTAGTTGTGGAAGTGAAAGAATCATAGCTTCAAAAACAACAACAAAAAATCCACCCCCTCCCAGCCCCCTTAAGATCTCCATATATCACAAAGAATAGTACAAAAGTGCTTCATATTTATAAAGCAGCTCAGTGAGAGGAGTGGTACGGCTGCGAAGCCTGCTGGTGATAGAGCTGGAGGAAATTTGCCTTGGCAGCCGAAGTAGTGAGTCATGGACTCATGGAATGATTTAGGTTGGAAAAGAAGACAACAACAAAAAAATAAACCCTTCACTTGCAGAAAGGCCTGGAGAACAGCATATGGATTTAGTCAATTAAAATAAATGTGCATTTAACTTTTTCTTTTTCTTAAAAAAAAAATAAAAAAAAAATTGCAATCAAGTGATAACCTCATTCCAAAGCAGTCACAAAGTTTAGGTCTTTCACTAACCATCAAAAATGCTAGGCATGTCTTACAATTCAGGGGATAGCATTAGAAAAAAACCACAGAATAACGTGTTGGATTTTTTTTTTTTCCTCTTTCTAGTTTTTAAACCTGTTAAAGGTCAAACTATTAAGCTTTTGTTTTGATTTATTTAAAAGACCACCCCCTGTAGTCAAGAGTCCAACAGCCATAGCCAAGAGGACTCAAGATAAATCAAAAACCTTCTAGACTTAACTAGGTAAGTAATTAGGTATTGGTCTTGATATTACAAACTTAAAAGGAAAAAGAAATGTGAAAAAATGAGAGAGGTGTCTATTTCCTCTCACTTTCTGGCAGTAGGGTGTAGAAGATAATGTTTTAGTCCCCATCACTACCAGCTATGATTTTGCCACTCCCGAGTTGCCACTCCAAAACCTCCCCAGATATGGAGTGCTTTGTCCACAAGCCTGGCTGGTGTCCTGGCTGTTGCTGTTCTTGATACAGCTATAAGCTACTGCAAATGTACTAAACAAGTGCTAAAAAGAAAAATAATAAAAATAAAATCAGATTTTGAGTTTGGCAGTTAGAGAACTCACAAGGACTTTGATAATCCCAGGTTCAATTCTCTGACTCAGTTAATATTTAATTATTTACAGAGCACAAACTGGCTTCAATGCAAAGTCTCAAAGACTTTTCAAAAGAGTATTTCTCCAACCTGCAAAGAGGTCACATACAGTCCAAGCAAGTCTCCTCCTCTTTGGGCCTTTGCGTTCTCTTTCTTTCCTTCCATGGAGAAACCTGAAATGCTCCATGCACTCTGCAGAAACCCCCCTCATGGGGTTTACTCCTGCCATGCACAACCCATCACCTCTGTCTAGGAGATAGGTCTTGGACACTGGTAAAGTACACTGTGTGTATGCACACATGAAGTTATAATGTTATACATGGCAAAGTTGATATCTGTGTGTGAGCTCATAGCTTCTGCGCTTTCCCTGCTGTAAGAAGGCAGGACACCTAATTTTGGAAGCAAGGTTTGCAGTTACTAAGAGAGGTATTACCAAATACAGAACTGAAGATGGTGAGCAGGCAAGGCCCAGGACTGTGCAGAGATACAAGCAGCAGGTTTTTTTTTTCAAATGACTATGAATCTATAAATCTGAGTTTAAATTGTTCTTCTTGTGACTTGGGTATTTGTAGCCAGTCCAGGTCAGTCAGTCAAGGATTTGAAACAGCATTCCTTATCAAATGCTGAGATTAGTGATATTAAATAATGTAAAACATTTTCAGTAGCCTACCTGGGCATGGAACTGGGTCAAACTGGTTGATCCCCAGTCTCAGTCCAAATTAGTGAGAACAATAGCAAAGCTTTAGAGACCTGCATCTAATACTGACAAGCTCACTCATTCCCTTTCACAAACCATTCCTTTTTCTTCTCTCCTTTTGTTATTATTTTTTCTTTAAATAAAGAATGTTATTCTGGTGCTGATTGTTCAGCTTTGGTTACAGTAGCTCAGGTTTTTTTCCCTCTTTCAATGTGTCCATTGTCTGTTGTGAGCAGATGAGTGATCTGCTCAGCATGGTGGCAGAAGTACATGAGAAGGTGGAGAGGTTAAGGACTATCAGGGAGTGTGAGAGGGAGATAGATTGGTGGAGCCACTCCTTGTGACAGAGTGTGGAGGCCTCACAAGAAGCAGAGGATCCACTCCTCTCTTGCCACCAGGCAGGAGGAGGGGACCAAAGTGATGGGGGCAAATGGAAACAGATCTCTGCTCAGGGAGGCAGGCGCATCCCCTCCCGGCCTCCCTCACCTTCCCAGCTCCTCTTGCAGGACAGGTATGGAGCCCTACAGGAGGAACTGAGTGATGGAGGGGTAGATAGTTCACCTAGGCCAGAGTTACCACCAAGACCAAGTTGCCCCAGACAAAACTTCAAAACTGGCTCCAAAAGGAAAACCAGAGGAGTCATTGTTGTGGGTGACTCCCTCCTGAGGGGCATGGAGGGCCCAATATGCCTTTGAGCCCTGCTTAATGGGGAAGTCTGTTGTGTCCCTGGGGCACAAGTTAAGGATGTGATAGACAAACTCCCCACCCTGGTGAAGTCTTCAGATTACTATCTGTTATTGGTATTTCGGGTGGGTAGTGATGATGTCACTACTAGAAGCCCAGAATCAATTAAGAGAGATTTTAGGGCCCTGGGGAAGCTGCTTAAGGGATCAGGAGTGCAAGTTGTGTTCTCCTCTATCCCTCCAGTGGCAGGGATGAATGAGGGAATTATCAGTAAGAGTAACCAGATTAATTCATGGCTCTGGGACTGGTGTTATCAACAGGGCTTTGGGTTTTTTTATCATGGGCTGGTATACAAGATATCTGGCCTGCTGGCTACAAATGGGATGCACCTGTCACAGAGGGGAAAAAGGATTCTTGGGCAGGAGTTAGCAGGGCTCATTGATAGAGCTTTAAACTAGTTTTGAAGAAAGAAGGGGGATATAACTGGACCTGCTATGAGTAAACCCAAGGGAATCATGCCAGTCTTACAGGATGGTGTGCTAGAGAGGACTCTTGCTCTGTCCTCTCAGTGGAGACAAGGGATAGGCATGTAATGAGAAATTAAGAGGTAGGGCCAGTTGTTGATGTTTTAGAAGTCAGGGAAGTGTCTGAGAAGTATCTGGTAGGAAATGGGACCCACACTCACAAAAAGGTGCTGGGATCATTAGCTCATCTTAAGTGCATTATACCAATGCACAGAGTACGAGCAACAAACAGGATGAGCTTGAAGACATGATGAAACAGGAAAACTATGACATAGTGGCCATCACAAAAACATGGTGGGATGCCTCACACGACTGGAGTGCCACAGTTGATGGCTACATGCTCTTAAGAAGGGATAGACAGGGAAGGAGAGGTGGTGGGGTGACCCTGTATGTTAGGAATTTTTATGAATGTTCGGAACTTAAATGTAGTGACAACAAAGTTGAGTATGTTCGGATCAGGTTAAGGGGCAAGGCCAATATAGCTGATATTGCTGTGGGTGTCTGCAATATACCTTCCAACCAGAGCAATGAGGTAGATGATACAATCTATAAACATTTAGGAGAAATCTCAAGGTCACGTGCTGTTGTTCTTATGGGGGACTTCAACTTCCCAGGTATCTGCTGGAAATACAACACAGCGGAGAGGGAACAATCCAGGAGGTTCCTAGAATGTGTAGGGGACAACTTCCTTACACAGTTGATAAGTGAACTGACCAGGCAAGGTGCCCTGCTGGACCTCTTGTTTGCAAACAGAGGAGGACTGGTGGAAGATGTGGCAGTTGGAGGCTGTGTAGGGAATAGCAACCATGAAATTATTAAGTTCTCTGTTCTTAGAGACGTTGGGGGGGGGGGGGGGGGGGGCAGCAATAGCGCCCCTGGGGGCTTTGGAGGGGGGGCTTTGGCGTTTTTCACGAGTTTTGTTGGAATGACCCTGGGGGGCGTGTTTTGGGGGG
>WTSP01011421.1:29410-71822 GCA_025331215.1 Actenoides lindsayi
TAGGGACATGGTTTAGTGGTTTTTGATAGGGCTAGGAATAAGGTTGGACTTGATGATCTTGAAGGTCTCTTCCAGCCAAAACTATTCTATGATTCCATTTTGATCAGTCACTAAAGTGGAAACCTGCACAGGGTCTACCTAGATTTTTGTCTACTAAGCCTTTCAATAAAAAACATGTAGTTCTGAGAATCCTGCTGGATGGGGAATGGATAAATGCATTACAGGCTTTTGGGTCCCAGAACACTAATGTTGTATCTTTGTAAGCCTGATTAAAATTACTATTCTTCATTATTTCTGTGAGCTTATCAGCACCAACATGGTAAAATTCAGCATTTTATTTTGTCAGTCAATCAAAAATATGGAGCAAAGAAGACATGCAAATTATTTAAAAGCTGTTCTCATTTGTGGCTGCATCAGTTTCTGAGACGTGATCTCACATAGATCATGTACATGCTGGTGGCAAACTTGCAAGCTTGTTCCCTTTGACACGATATCAAAAACTGCTTGACATGATGGCAAGAACGTGACAGAGGCAATCTAAAATATCCCACACAAACCCTCATCTTCCATATCAGTGTAAGTTTTGAGAGTTCCCTTAGCAACCAGCACTGAACTTGCATACCTAATTGCTGCTTACCAGAAATGAGAGAAATTGTGTACAAATGCACTGTGGATATATGTGAGATACATATATGGATATATATGGAGATATATAGATATGTATCACACATATATGTGAGATAAGGGGCATGTCAACCTTGATCAGATGCAAGTTATTCTGGTGATAAGCAGCTAAACAAGGAGCTGCATATTTTTGCCAACAGGAGCACATGCACATACTCGGCTCACAAAATAAACATCACTCCTGCTAATGTCACACTGTTACAGAGGGTATTTGGAGGGGATTTGCTGTGTGTGTGCGCGTGTATGCATCCATCCCAAATGATGTCTCATGCAGAGCTTACAAGAGGGAAAAAAGAAGGCCAAGCCATCATCTGCACTTGTTACTGTTCCTTACCTTACCTGTCTCAGTAACGGTGATCCTCCTTTTAATTAGGGTTTGTCTTCAAACCCACTGAAGCTGTAATTAATCTTTCAGTTGCTGCCCATGGTTGTGAGGCTCAGTCTTTCCCTGAGCTCAGTCAGGAAGAGAAAGACTATGCTAAAGTAACTCGTGCAAGTAAATCCCTTCCCAGGGTGCCCAGATTCTTGGGAACACTGCAACAAACTACAGCCCCAGCCTTCTGTGATTTGTGTCGAGGACTAACCCAGTACTGCTGCACTGGGATGGTTTTTATAGTCTCAGATTATAAACCTGAGACTCCAGTGACCACTGCCGTGAAGTTTAACACAAATAAATGTCCTGTTGTTGTGCCAAAACACGCTGTTCATTTGGGGTGCTGCAGATGATAACGTAATGAGTACAATTCCCAGCATTTCAGAGGTAGTGTTGGATGAGATTAGCAAGACTAACTTAATAAAGCACTATGATAATTGCATATACACTAGGAAGGGGAAAAATAATCAAATGAAAAAGGACAAACCAGAAGGGAAAGAAAATTTATTTCCAAGCATCTACGAGAGTGCTACAAACAATAGACTAAAACTCAAAGCATTTAAAACTATTTTTAAAATGTAGTTGACAATGTCTCTCTTAAAAATTAAACATAAAAATGTAGAAAATGTAGTTATTATTTCTAAAACTTGCTCAAAAGTAAAATAAGTCCATATAGCATCAATGAGAATGGAGTCCTACAAATTACTTTTCTTTTACTTTATTTCAATTTGTTAGTTTGTAAATTGATACTCGTTTCATTTTTTAATGTTTATTTAAATTTATAATGGACAAATGTGCAAATCTAGCAAAATATTCTTTGGATTATAAACAGAGAAAAATCAACAACCAAAGAAATTTGAACCGAGTTAATAATAAACTATAGAATTATATAGAATGCATACAGCTATAATAAAGTGAAATATTACAAGAAACATTGTAGAGCAAATCTGCTGATTTAGCAAACTCTGCCTTATAAAACATAGGAATATAATGGGACAAGTGAATATGTTATGAATATAGAGCTGAAACATCATTCATAATTTTAACGAGTTAAATTTTAATCTAACTACATATATTGGGGTCTTCAGAAAAGCAATACACCAACATATCAGATTTCCTCTCAGATCAAGCAGTTTGGTACCTGACTGCAAATGAAGGACAGGGTCTGTAAAATGGACAGTAGAAAAATGTATATCATTTCTATTTATTGCCTCTTCCAATATTGCAGCTGCTGATCTCTGACCCTAAACAACAAACTATATTAAATTTAGCATAGGTACAGCTGTACACAGATGCTGAAAATGTTGATGCACAAAGCGTATTCCAATCCCTTGCTCATTCTGAACTAATATAAAAAAAGTTATAGATCATTTTTCGAATACAAACATACATTACAAAGTATCTGAAAGTACTCTGTAGTTGTCATCACAAATTTAAATGTCTTCCTCTTAGTAGATGATGCTATTATACTGCAGTAAATGGGGAAAAAAAAAATCAAAATAATAATAATAATTTAAAAAAAAATTTAATTGTCAAAATCTTAATTACTACTCAAGTAAGGTAATTGTCAGGTAGAACAGTCTTTAGGGAACTTATAGCTAAACCGGGTCAGATTTAAGTCTCTAGAATCCACAGAAGCTTAGCACAGATACAGAAATTCACAAGCCTGGAGTAAATTGTAAGTACAGAGTACTCCTGTCCACTTACAAAGTCGTTTCTGAAACCTCTGGAATTTCTAAGATATAAGATAAATGCATATTACAAGGGAAATATTGAAAAAGTATTACACTTAATTTAATCCAGAAAACACAGTAGTATAATATGAAGATTATTACTGTGTTCTGGGAGCAGCCACAAGCTGTAGATAGAGAGGGTACAAAATGTTCACCAGACATTACATTTTCTTAATCTAAAAAACATTTGTAAAATGTACTTGATTTTTAAATAATCACTTAACAAGGCAACAAACCAACTACAAACACATAATAAATAAGGCTATTAAAAGGTCACAATTGTAGTAAATTAGTCAGAACTATAAATGGGACATTAGAAACACTATGTTTTTCCTTATATGCTTAATAACCAGAACAAGAATTAAAAAAAAGAATCAGTTTATTTCAAAGTCTGCTTCTTATATTGAAGCACATATTAAAGCAACAGTACAATGTTCATAAAATATAAGTGTGATGCTGTAACATTTCTTACATGTCAGAATACTGATATTTGTATGTATACTAAAATAAGAATTTTAAAATTGTACAAATAGATACATTAAAAATGACATAGAAATAGGGCGCCTTCCACTGCAACAAGACAGAGTTTTTATATCTGGCACGTATTAGTTCAAGATGAAAGTGTAAGCAAAAAGATTTACAAGAATCAGCAGTAACAAGTTTGATGCTCAAGAGACATAATAATTGTACATTGTACTGTACATACATCATATGGGTTTAAGCTGGCTGAATATGATATATTTCAAGTTTAAAAATGCACTACCATATAGAGTGTCCGTAGTTTAAGGCGAAATTACAGCTCAGAACTGTTATCTTTTCTAATTTGTGGAAGCTTCTTTGACAAAAGGTTTAGATGTTCACAATACATAGAAGATTTCCCTTATTTGTAAGTTTGCTTTTAGCATTTTCCTTCATTTAAATATTTTGTATTTATTAAGTGGGTTTTTTCCTTTAGTGAAGTTGGTAGTCAACTTCTATATTTGCCTTTTGTAGGAAAAGGTACTTCACAGTATTTACCACTTTTATGTCCTTTTTTATCAAAGGAATCCTCTCTGTCAAATGTTTAAATGAGATTTTTCTTGATTTTTAAAAAAATACCTGCTTACATTTCTTCTGGATTCTTCAGAACATGGGACACAGTTCTTAAGGCCAAATCTTAAACTTTATTGTTAAGAATCATCATCGAAAGTGTCTTTGGAGCCATACAAGTCTGCAAGTTTCTTAAATCGAGGTCCCCAATTTTGTAGATAGTCATAGTCCAAATCAGAATCTGTTGTCGCTGACTCTAATGAGCTAAGTGAACCAGCCACTGAGCCTCTTCCTTCATAGCCATAGATTTGAATAGAGTCATAAGGAGGTGCAGTTGGATCATTATCAGCCTCTTGTATTCTTGTGTTGATGAAATCATCAACATCAACACTATTAGGAGCTGGCCGAAGTCCTGGTCTTGGCATATACTGATATTCAGGTTTTATGTCTTTACGAGGAATAAATCCATTGATGCCATCAGGGTTCTGCAAAGTAGCTATGTCAAAAGCTTCAGTATCTTCTTCACCTCCACCCTCATCATCATAAGTAATAATGTTCTCTCGGACATCTTCTTCTTCAAAAACAATCAGGGGTTCTTTTTTCTGCCTTTTCAGTGTTACAAACAACACTACGATGACTAGGACAAAAAAACAAACAACATGTTAAAACTGTACTCTCAGACAGGAGCTCCTTTATAAATAGATCACTGCATTCACTGAAACCTCAGCTTTTGTACTGTGCTTTGTCATGTATTTTTGCTAACATCTGCATTTTTAGCATACCTAGCTAGGTAAAAGCATTGATGTTTGTACACAAACTAGAACATATTGAATTGAGGTTTTCTGTTTGGACTGAATACCATTGCTCTTACTAATTGCTCATTACTGCAAGACTATTTCAAGAAAAGCGTTTGTGGGCCCCCTGTGTTGCATGTAACACTGCCTTTGAGCAGCTCAATCACATGTATATCTGCAACAAACCAAAGATTAATCTTTACTCTCTTCCGTATGCCCAAACCTTAACCCTAATTCCATGTTTCATTTCCATAAAAATGAGATTTTTCTTAAGAAACACCTCAAAATACATGCCTTTGTTGTTGTGCTCCTTATCACTTCAAATTTCTACAAAATAACTTAAAAATACACAGAAAAGAAATACTATGGGCAAACAAAAATGCTTTATATAAATATTTTCAAATCATCAGGAAATGCTTCATAGCACTTTCTTAAAAGCAGGTTTTCTAAGCCATCCATTTGTCTTCAACACAAGAGGGGTTAGAGGAAAATAGCTGGCAGAAGCCATTAATCCTGAGTGACCTCAATAAGGAACTTGTCATCCTGGGAAGATCACAAAATTTAAAACTGTATGTTATGACCTCCTTTAAACAGTGTCCCTGATTAACTGGTATTAAGCCACAAAAGGACATTCTCTGAGCACACCTAAACAAATTCATTGGTGGTTGTTGTTGCAGTTACCATATTACTGCATTTCAGTCAGACAGATTAGTACCTCTTATAAAAATAAAAGCCAAGAAATTAAGATTTATTTATCCATGTTGGAGCTGAAAGCAAGATTAATTTTTTTTATCATAAACAAGCATAGAGATTTTTTACCTAACAAAATCACAATGCAAGCAAGAATGGCAATTAAAGCTCCAGTGCTTAATCCAGCATTCAGGACGTAGGCTTCAGCATTGCAGGAGAGCAAGGAGCCATTGCTGTCACAGCCGCAGACCCGAATGGTGAGGGTGTTGGTGCTGCTCAGAGGGGGGAGTCCACCATCATTTATTACTATAGGAAGAAGGTATAAATCTTGCTTTTGGCGGCTAAATCCTTCACGTCTAACAAGAACACTTGCTGTGTTATCTGTTTAAAAAAGAGAGATAGTCATCATTATTTATGCCAGTCATCTTCTTAGTGAATATTGAAAAAATATATCTTACTACAACAGCTCTGAATTTTCAGATGCCTTAGCGTTATTTGTACAATAAACCAGTACAAATTATCACCTTCGAAATTTCTCATGAGTAATTACAGTATTGTGTTTCGTTCATAAAGTACCACACTAAATTGCAATTATTTTAGAGTGATGAGGATAACATAAGGAACACACACAAAAAAATCTGTTAGAACCTCTCCTTTTAGCAATCCACTAACTTTATGGGAAACTCAAAATATTTCATCAGCTACCAGTATGACCAGGCCTTGTCATTGCTGTTTGAGCAGGTTCTAGTCTTTTTCCAGAAGTTAAGCCTTCAGAGGAGGAGAAAAACACAAATTTGCTTGCTTTATTGTTCTCGGTGTTAGACCTACAGAAACAGAAGGCAGAAATCTGTACCAAAATATCCTGTCTTAATGAGACTCCCACAAAAATTAACTCCAACATTTGCTGTGTATTAGCAGATGTCAGACTCAGTGTTGATGTGTTTCAGTAAGAAACACTAAAACAAGAAAGTATTCGATTAGAACCTGTTTTCCACTCAAACTCCCAAAGACAGAATTCAGAAAGTTTGATATCATACATGCACAGTATGTTGGGCACCTTTTGAATTACGTGGATATGAGGAAGAGTTAAAGTATTGCTCTAACACTATTCCCATTGTTCTTACTGAGCAGTTGCCTGTCATGGGCCACGAGGTGCAGCGGATGGAAACCAAGCTGCCATCTCAGCACAAAATGTCACTTTGGATAGTCCTTCACACTTCCTGGAGGAAAAGCATTTGAAAGGAAAGTGTGTGACAAGAAACACTGGGATGAGATGCCCTGTGCTTCCTGCTCCCAGCCATACCAGACAAAGGGTAGGAAACATGAACAGCATTTCTTTATTGTGCCCCTTGTTTCTCAGTTCTCAGACTGAACTAAAGTTTATAAAATTGTAAACATCCTGAAGTAAATAAAATGAAACAATCATATCTGTAGTTTTCAGACCTTCAAGAAGTAGTTTAGGATGAGAATTTACTTCACACAACCTTTTCTGTTTTGCCACATTCTTTATTCTTCACTATATAATGGGAAAAAAAAAAAAAAGAAAGAAAAGAAAGGTCTTTTAGCTATTAAGGGAGGGTTATTCACCTCCAATATTACCCATTTTACTATTGCCTTGGGGTACTGCAGAAGATTAATCATTTTCCTGTTGAAGAGTCAGCATAAATTCCAGAATTTAATAATGCAAATCATAAAACTTCTCTTAATGATCTAATCACTGCTATTTCCATGAAAGTTTGAGAATAAATTATACCAAAAGAGAAGTATTATTGCCTTTTATTAACCACCGTTGCAGGCAGTACTTCTGATGTAGGACAAGGTCTGAAACTGTCCCCAAATTTGGTGGACACAGGTCAGTTCATGGGATGAGAAGGATGTTTACACTCACGCCCTGCTTGTCTGACTGTCCCACTACTTCTGCAGATCATCACAGAAAGGATGCATTTTTTTTAGGACTATCCTAGATAGGAACTGTTTGTTACATGCCAAATTAATTTACTCCCCATACCTACACCTCTCCTGCCAGGCCCACCACACCTAAAGTCCAGTGTGGTTATCTCAGCTTGACAGAACTGTAGTCTTTCTGATAACGGAGTCTCACAAAAATAATGTCTAGTTAGAAAACAGACTGTTACCGTCTCCTTCACATGATGGTCATACTTGCTAAGCACAGAGAAGATGAAAAAAATCTGATTATTTATTACTTGTGGATTTTGGAAATGCCCTTTATCTCTTTTCAGAGTCTTTCTAACCTCCTAAATGTTTACATGCAACATTTGCCCAGCTAGGCTTTGTAGCACAATTTTTAAAAAGTCTTAGTGATATCAGTGTCTGTGTGACAGAAGTTTTATTTTAGGTCTTTAAATTAATAGGCTCATAACAATTTGGTATAAATAGAAATGTAACATCTAATATCTATTAACCTATCAACCAATACCTGAACTACTATATATTGATATAGAATAAAACTATTCCACAGAGTTCTTTGAAATGCATTTAATAATTCAGTTCCTCAATATCAGAACAAAGATCTGCTCTATTAAATGAAAGATCACAATAGGTAGATTATTCCTGAAGCAAAAAATATGAACATTAATAGTGGGCTGAGCTACAACTGCCTAGAGGCTGGAATAGGGAAGGAAACACAGAAAATAACATATATTAGTGTAATTAGCTTGTTGGCTATGTATATTATACATATATTAATTATATTATATTAATTCAATTACACTATTTTATTTGTATTTTTTCTTGAATTTGGCAGCTTAAACAGTATTTCTAACTAGAAATAAGAAAAGGATGGCAAATTATTAATTTATTATAGAGACTGGCCAATACCACTACTGTCAATTACATTACACTAAGACTGAATTTGATCCAATTGTGAATTTATCTGTTTCAGCTTGAAGTGATTTCTAGTTTAATCTATTTTTTCAGAAAGAAAGATCCAACATGCCTGGCTAAGTTTAAAAAGGACTACCATATATCAACCCTAAAAGGTCATTTTTAAAACTATTTTTCATTATTTTTAAGTCCCAGAAGTATAACTATAATCCAGGTATAATGGCATTTTTTTAAGCCAAGATACAGAAGTTAAATGTCAATACCAGCTTAAAACTATTACTTAACACATATGGGAACTACTTGACTGACAGTCTTAATGAACACAATGGGGGTTAACACAAGACAGAAGAAAGAAAATAGCCTTCTCGACATCAAACAGAAAAACACACACACACTCTCATTTTTCCAGATATTATAGTCTGGGATATCCAATATCCAAAGGTGAAGATTACCTATACTTTCCATGAAGACTTCACAATTAGAAGTTAAAATTGCATGATCATCTTCATAGTGATCTTTCTGGCCTTTGATTTTTTGTCTTTTTCTCTGGTGATCTGACCAATGGTTTTCCAATTTTCCCTCTACATACAGGCAAATGTAGCTTATCTTTTGGAGGCTTGTTACCATATAAACTGTGTAAGAAGGCTTCTAGATTAAAGAAGCTGACTACAGTGTAAACATTATCACCTATATCAGAATGTGAGTGCTGATTCATCTAGAAACCTGAACAATTTCAGGGGTCCAACTTCCTAAAATCATTACCAAGCACTGGCAATTACTGTGGATAATCCATGGCAAAATCCTGTAACATTATTGTTCTCATGTTTCAAAATGTCTTGATTAAAAGATCGGGAATTGAGAGCCAGAGGACATGTATCTATTTAAAAAGTAGATTTTAGACACTGATTTCAGCAGACTGACAAGCTTAATTTCAGTCTTTGTAAAGCACTATCTTTTGCATTTCAGAACATTACATCTCACTTTTGCCATTGTGATGTAATTCGTCCTTGTGCAGCACAGTAAAGCAAGATGGCTGCGATCCTTCCAGTAACGTTGGCTATATGCCAGGCCTCCACACAAGGTGAGTGAGACCAAGTAAAGGGTATTTCAGTTTATGACAGAGCAAGATTAAAAGGAGGAAATCCATTTTCTAAAAATCTGTCTCTGCTGTGAATTGTCATGAGCCTTTACTGCTCTTTTGAAGCTCTGACTTCAATGGGAGTAAAATTGAACAGAGACTGGACAAACACAGTGCTGCTTATATACGTGGTATAATGTAAGTAAACAGCATAAAAGTAATTCAGTGTTTTATCACAGCATGTGATAAGCCATTATCTCATGTTTTCTATGGAAGATAGTCTCAGTTGAAAAACTTTGTAACACAGTAGGCTATTAATAGGATGTAGAATGTGATTACAGTTTTTGGATTACTTTAATATGTGATTACTTTTAGGAGTAGGTAGAAAGAAATTCTATTAAATGATAATTATAGGATGGTATTCACTTTAAAGTTCTGTAACAGACCCAAATATTGGAGTTATCATTAGCTGTTCTCCACAGTTAATAAAGCCATTTTTCTTTGAAACTAGCAATTCCACCTGAAAGCGGTGGTGTGGTATATTGACTACTCAGATTTACAACTGAAAAAAAAAGATAACATACTATTAGAAGGTGTTTGTTTTTTTTTTATAGGGAAGTACATAACATCTTAACTTTTTTACTTTTCTTTATACCATAACATACTTAACATGCTGTCTTAACACCTGTCCCCCCAACATCAACACTGCAATAAGAATTGTACAAAAACGAGGGATAGGATGGAAATGGATGAATTTCATTATACTATTTATTTCCCAAACATGAAACTATAGAGGAAACTATTCAATCCTCAAATATTGTCTTGCTGAAATAACCTTGTGTAGTATTGTCAGGCCCAATCACTACATTCAACTTACTTAATTTCAATTACGAAACATTTTTATCTGGGTTAACTTTTCACAAAAGAAATAATTAATTTGCTATACATGGCAATGAAGAGTTAGTGGAATTGTCTGGAGTCAGGAACCATAATACCATATGCTTGTAGCTGTATTAGAGCATCTCAATTCTGACCTATGCTTCCTATGTTAGATTATAAAAGCCTATCCATTTTCAGTTTTGATACAGTGACCATAAAATACCTTTTAAGGAGAAACGTGGCCTCAGGGTATCAAGAAAATAATACATTTTTATTTACTTCTCTCTAAAAGTACATCAATCAATTTTTGAAAAATTGTTTTACTACTTTAAAAAGAATAAATACTTCACCACCATTGGATCCTTTCTGAATTGCTTATGTATGTACATACAAGTGTCAAGCACTAGGCAACAATATTACTTTGATCCTTCAAGAATAACAGAAATTTTGTTTGGGAACTCTGATGATAATTACCCTCACTTCAATCTGAATACAATAATAATTCATGAACAGAAAACTGGCAAAGGGATCAGGATACTCATATCCTGAGATACACCCAATCTGGGTATGTTTCACAACTAAAATCCACATTTGTATTTCCTACAAAAGGTTAGCGTGGCAATGATTTTATTCCATTAAGAATATAGTCCGTGTCTCTTGTGATCCATAACTTAGAAAACTATCAAGCAGACTGAAGCAAACAAGTATAAGCAACCTAACAATTTATCCTGACTCATCTGATTTTAGATTACCAAGTAAATTTTCTCTAAATCAAGATTTCACAACTACATTTAGTGTATGTTTTTGTCAATGTTTTTTACCCTCTACCTAGGAAATAAAATGGCAATGGGTTTTTCTTGTAGGGTATTATTATATAATTTAATATATGTATTCAAGAAAATGAAATTGAGTTAACAAGCATTACATTATCCCAAGAACATTCTTGTATTTCAGCTATATTTTTTCTGCCTTCCTTCCCTAAATTTGTGGAAAATAGACACTCTGTGTCAAAGTTAATGAAAATGCTGTTGCGTGACATTATGTTGACCATTAGCTTTCCTTTGTCATTTCTTTGGACTCTAGCATAGAGAGAATCTTCAAACAAACCTCTGTTGTCTCTGAGTGTAAAATTTGGGTTATGAATAATTTCAGGTGGTAAACTGAAGATAAATCTTGGTCCATTGGCCGAGTCATCCTTGTCATCAGCACTAATTGTAATAAATTGCTGTAAAAGAAAAGTACTCTGTAAACAATCCTTCTCTGGGTACATCACATATAAACAGCATTCTGAGAAATCTCTTGAATACAAAGAATATTGAAATAGCAGAAAATGCATGAGTACCTCAACAAATGTATGCAATTATAAGCACGGAGCAGACTCAAAATTAGAAGAGGCAACCTTTATTTGCTATTACATGTAATCAACACAGAATTATAGATGTAGAAGTGTACACCTATGTATATTCTTAAATACAAATATGTGCTAATGATAACTTAATAGACTAAAAATTCTGTAGAAAATTCAGCAGCTCAGAGGGACGTAGCACAATGTCCTTTTCAAACTGCTACACTAACAACGTGTAGAGTCATATTTCTGAATGATACTAACCCTTTTTTCTCATAGATTGTTCAGGGATAAATCTGTAGGGTAAACTCTACAAGCACTATACTGTGAGTCTTTCCATAAGATGCTGAGTATTTCTGTAATATACCAAACAGGCTCACTACTGTGAAAGCTGCTCCAGGCCAGCTTTGTTGCCCATGTGATGGCAGGTACTTATTCAGTATCAGTCATATTCACATATCAGTTCAAAATAAAAACACAGTAATGTGCTTTTCTGTGTGCTCTAGGCATTTTGACCAAAACTTCAAAAGAAATGTTCATTTACTATCACTCATTTGAGCTGCCAACACAAACCTAGACAAACATTCTGAAGGAAGAAATTCATGTTCAGGGAAGGTGGTGGGCACAGGCATACCTGATTGCTTCGAGCATTCTCACAGACGAATGCTTCATAGGCTGCTGCAAATTTTGGAGCATTGTCATTGACATCAATGACCTTAATTGCAACTGGAACTTTGGCTTCCTGGTGTTGTTTGTCTATAAGAGTAAGCAAAACCAAAATGATACAGAAGTAGGAAAACTCCTGAAAACAAACCATATCTCAGCTGTATACAGATAAAAATGAAATAGGCTAAAATATTTCTATTGGGATTTAGTGCAGCATATCAAACTTAGACAATTAAAAGACTACAGAATTTATATAATAAATTATAAAATACCTCAGTGAAATACTTACGGACTTCAACTGCAAAGACAGAGATATTATGCCAAGCAATTTCTTCCCTATCCAAAGCTTTTATTGTCTTGATATTGCCGTCTTCTGCATTAATAATAAAATATCTTTCAAGGTCAGTGTGACGATCAATTGAATATCTAAAGAAGATTAAAAGTCAGTAATTAGATAAAAGAAGGACTTGGTAGTTTTGTGTGTCCAAATTTATTCTATATCATTATTATTTTAAAATACTTTTAAATAGTACACTTATTGTTATGATTAATATCACTGTTAAAGGGCTGCTACTTGTTCTTCTAAAAGGAGATTCACCTGTTTGGTTTCTGCATTTAGAAAAAATCTTACATCAGAATATTTGTAGTCAGTGAAAATTTTTTGTCTTTGAAGTCTCTATATTAAAGCCCCCAAATATTCTTTATTTTCATCTCTTATAAAACATTATAAAAATATCTACTGAGATATTTATGTTTTCTTCTGTTTCACACTAATCATTAAGATCTTTTAAGTCTCCTGTTACTTGGATTACTTAAAATGTTAATTGATCATACCAGATTATTAAATATTATCCATTATGTACACATTGGCATAGCTTTACAACTCTAGCTTTCATCTCTTTACCTTGCAATTCTTTGAAATATTAACTGTATCCACAAAACAGTTTCTTAATTTACACTGAGAACATGACAATCAGAAAGAAATTAATAGATGACTACCCAATGTAACTGTAGAAAGTGTGTGTATGTGTTTGTCATTAACAATTAACTCTTAATAATTATCCAACATAATCTCTAAACTACTGTGAAGACTTCTATCTTTTGAGGAAAAACATGCTATGATAACAATATAGGATATTTTACAGAAGATTTAATTCAGAATAGAGTCTAACCCAGATATCCAGAAGTATATCTTAGTCAGACATAGCTTTTATAGTGATACAGGCTTTGAGAAACTAGTAGCTTATGGAACAAGACAAAAAAACAATGCCTTACAGTTAAAGTTATTAATATTCTGGGTTAATTTAGAATATTACTGTGCTTGCACAACTTGCATAACAATCCTAAAAGCTAATGCTTAGAAAGAAACCATCTTCTCTAATGAAGCATACCTTATAGCACTGTTTGCAGCATCAGGGTCTTTGGCATGTACTTTTCCAACCACAGTACCAGATGCTGCATTTTCTTGTACTTCAAAAATATAACTTGGCTTTAAAAATACCGGTGGTTCATCAGCATCTTCCACTGATATCTTCACTGTTACTGTGTCCTTGAATGGCCCATTGCTGATGAACTTAGGATCAATATGTACATTGGCTGCCTCTACCTTCAGACTGTAGGATTTTTTGGTTTCAAAATCTAAGACCTGCGATAAACAAGAAGACAATGCATTCCACAATTACGAAAACTAGATTTTAAAAGCAGTAAGCAGTCCCTTAGTATTCAATGACATAAAACAAATGTGAGCATCTGTCAACAAGCTTAGACTGAAATGTGTGTATTTAAAAACATAAAGACTCAAATGGAAGGAGCTACATTCTATGTATGGAGCAGCATAGAAAGGCACACAAAATATCACAACAGAGTCCTTGTCTTGCTCTTTGCTTGCTGTATCACTCAGGAAATCATCTTTACTGGGAAAAGTAACCTTTTCTTTATGCAGCCTTCCAGGTAGCACA
Organism: Actenoides lindsayi; assembly: GCA_025331215.1. NCBI lineage: Eukaryota > Metazoa > Chordata > Aves > Coraciiformes > Alcedinidae > Actenoides > Actenoides lindsayi. The sequence continues at coordinate 43,484 of WTSP01011421.1, forward strand.
AAAGAGCAATGGATAGGAAAGTGGTTCTCACAAAATGTCAGGCTTGGTCTATCTCAACTTGGTAGGTATTCTTTTAGAGATTGTGGCTTGAACTGCTACTGAGTGCAGCATGAGGTAGGACACAGAGAAGTTAAATTATTTAAGTAGTAGGGGAAGTATGAAGATGGTTTGCAGTGCTTTCATTTCTGCAGTTCTTACCATCCATAGATCTTATAGCACTTCACAAGGGGAGGGGTGAATGCCCAATGATGTAAGTCCTTTTGGGAGCCTGGTCAAAGTCACAGCATATCTGCACTGTCATTGACATGAAATAGCTGCAGTGTTGCAGTATTGGTAGCCTCAAAATGATCATGCAGGTGCCAAACACAGTTCACAAGGTATGCTAACACCATAGACTGAGTGGTGTGACAGTTCACTCACATTTTAAAATACACAAAAAAATACACTCCCACCTCTAGAACAGATAGAGTAATTGAACCACAGCATAGTTTTGATCAGAAGAGACCTTTGGTCTCTTTCTGAGACCCAGACACTTTTAAAAATCACACTGACAAATTGTATATGAAATCACATCGATATTTTTGCTGCTTTTTGCATAGCCTGTGACTCCTTCAGAACAATATTGTGGACAATGCACAGCTGAAGAATTCAAACTATAGGGCATGAGGCTATTCAGACTGAACATAAAGCAACAGTGAATGTCTGCTACTTATCAGCACTAGGCAAAACTTCATTAACAATGAAGCTGATGGCATTGTATTTTACCGTGACTTTTTATTATGAATTCATTTAGTTTGTGCAATTAATCCACTGTACAGTATTTATGTAACTCTTCTTGGCTATTTTCTTCCATTCCAATTCAGCTAATGGGGAAATGGAATATTAAGAGTTAATCACAGCTTTAGAAACAAATTAAGTGAAACTGCATTTAGTGATATTTTAGCTTATGTGGCAATCCATTATTATCAAATATTCTCTTAGCAGCAAAGAATACTACACATTAGTAAGTATTACTCACCTTCTTAAGCTTTACAACACCTTCCTGAGTCTCATAATCTGTTGTAATTTCAAACATATCCATGCCATCTCCATCAATGATACTGTAAGCTACTAAGCCATTTTCCCCAATATCTGGATCTTTGGCTTTCACTCTTCCTACTTCCTCTCCTGGGACAGCTGCTTCTGACACTGACATCTGGTACACACCTGGTGGAAGCAAAAATGCATTTGCCTCAAGTATGCAGTCTTCTCTCCATCTGCATATTTATACGTTTAACTTGTAAATTCCAAATAAACACAGTAATTTTTCACGCTTACCAATGATTACCAAAATTTAACCCAACGGGTAATACATACCAAGTTGCACAGGATTCCATACCAAACAAAAAATGTCTTTCCCTCATCAAACTCCAACAGGAAAACCATCCCCAAGCATCCCACAGATGTTTTGCTATACAGGTTTTTCCTTGCATTTTTAGGGAGAGCACAGGAAAGCAATACTGCTCCTTCTCCAACAGTTGTCCTTTAGGCAGCATTGATTCCAGGACCTTCCCAACACTCTCCAGAGTTCAGATAAGACTACTAAATGTACAAATCTATGTCAGCATTTTCTGCCATTCATCAGCAATAATAAATTAGAAAAAAAAAGAAAGCACAAGAAATAATCTAATTTATTCGCCTCTTCATAATTGCTCTTTGTTGGTACAGGAGCACCTTAGGATCACCAGGAGACTTACAGCAGGCAGGGATTTGGCTCATTACCCATGCAAAAAATTGGCACATGTCATTGAAATAGGTCATTAACTCCAGTCACAACCCAAAGTTTAAGCACATAACTCATTAAGGGTTTGAGTAATGAACAAAAACAGCAAAACAAAAAAAAAAAAACTTGGCTGTTGATATAAACAGGTCAAATCCTAGTTTTGAGTAACAAAGCATTCCAAATTCTATTAGGTATTTCTGAAAAATTTAATTATTCTCACAAAACATTCAGCAAAGTGGCTTGAATTTGTAGAGAAAAAATCCATCATGTCAGAAGCACCCATCTACTGACCTTACAGGGAGTGATGTGAGGTATGCTGCCTTTCCAGAGCTAAGATAAGTGATGTTACTGGAAGATTTTGGTAGACAGCTATAGGCTATTTTTTAAAGACAGGCAGGGTAGAACAGGAGGAGCTGTTGCATTCTATGTTAAGGAGAGCCTTGAATGTATAAAAGTCAACTATGGTAATTGTTGAAGCCCTATTGAATGCCTCTGGGTCAAAATCAAAGGGGTCATCTTCCAGAAAGTCCTTACAGTATGCATCTGTTACTGACTCCTAAGCCAAGACAATGAGACCAATGAAGTGATATTTGAGTCAATTAAGCAAGCTTCAGGTCAACAAAACCTGGTTCTTGTGGGAGATTTTACTCAGACATTTGCTGTAAGAACAACGCAGCAGTTCACCTGTAATCCATCAAGTTCCTAGAATGCTTAGAGGACTCCTTCCTCATACAGATATCAGATGTGCCAACCAGGAATGAGGTGCTGCTGGACTTGCTACCCACTAACCAAGAAAATATGCTCTGGAAGGTTGTAAGACTCAGTTTGACTCATTTAATCTCTCTATGTATATAGCTTTATGGTTTTGTTGGTGGTTTGGGGTTTTTTTTTTAAACCTTAAAAGGTAGGACTAGGTGATCCCCGAAGTCCCTTCCAACCTTGTATTCTATGATACTATGAAGTTACTCAACAAAATACCGTGTATTGGGGTCCCAAGTTATAATTTGGAGTGAAATGGTATGTTTGTGAGCTATGTAAAATGAGACATTTTTAGGATGTGATACTTTCCTGTTAGAATGGTAGAAAACGCAGACATAGATTTTTACATTTAGGGACTGACTATGTCATTTAAGCTTTTGCATGTGGGTCCAGGAAGCTGCAACACTGAAAGAAGCGCTGTTAGAGAGATGGTCATGTCCAGGACATATGTGTCATAATGGCTGCTCACAGGAGAAATAGGGATGGTGTCTACACTGCACTCCAAAAAACACCAAACCAGCCATGCAGAGATGAGATGCAGAACAGATGTGCGAATCCATTAACGTACTTCCACCCAACTGTGAAGACTGAATCTGTTAATGTCAGCCCTGATTAATTTCATATGTGAAAAATAAATAGCACAGGTATTAAAAAAGACTTTGTTTGACCACCAGCGATATACTTCAACCATCAATTTAAAAATGCAATTGTATTAGATTTAGTTTGTATTGTCATGGTAAATATGTCTTGACAAGTATCCAGTCTTAACTTGTATCCTTATGGACATTCACCATTCACTGAGAGTGTCTACAGAAATAAAGGATGAAGCATCAACTCTTAAAATGAATGACTATATGAAATAAAAAATGATGCTCACTCCTTTGCAGGTCTGTCAAAGAACTGAAAGGGAATAATCACAAGCTGTTAATACATTGTCCAACACTTTCATCAAGGCCAAGAAAAGCAAGAGACTTCAAGCCTGAGAAATATATCTGGAAGAACATAAAGTAGGCCCCATTTCCTTCGTCCATCTTCATCAAAAAACAAAGTCTTTTGTTCATTTGTTCATTCAATTTGTTCATTGACAATGATTATCGTAATTGTACTTTTAAATAGCTATGAACTTGGAGATGTCCTTCAAACACCATAACTAACTGGAGAGCTTTCTGCTGCATGCACACAACGTGACTACGGCATACTATAATGCTCTCAACACAGAAGAATCTGTTCCTACATGATAAATGCAGGGATTTTTGTTTTAACCTCCTCCTGTTTCCTTGCAATTAGTTCTTTAAGTTCTTGTGGTCTGAGCAGAGGAGTAAACACCCCTTGCTTTTATAAAGTGTCTTTTACATCCACACTATGACTATGAAAATGGCAAAAGAAATAAACCAGCTTACCCCAGCACTGCTGCAGAGCAGGTACATTTTCTAGCATTTTTTTTGACTTAACTCACAAGGAAGACTTCAAGAACTGGGGCTTTTTTCTCCATTAACAGAGAAGTCCAGACTATGTCTCCCAGATCATATCATGGGTATATTTCTAATATATCCTGTTCCAGTAGTTTCAAAAATTAAACGCAGGGTTAGGAATTTTTGTAATCTAACCTTGACCTTAAAAAATGTCTCACTTTGCAACACAATCAAATAATCCAGATACTAAAGCTGTATGTGTTACTAGCAAAAATGTGTGAATAATTTTTCTCTTTTCATATGTGTGCTGTGATAATTCATCAATTAGTACTTTTTGAAATTTTGAATATATCTAATACTATATAAATATGGGTATTAGTAGTAAATGTGAGTAAGGATTTTGTTATTACTTACTCTGTGGGAACTTTGGTGGGTTGTCATTGACATCTGTAAGTGTAATTGTCACTTTGGTTGTCCCTGAGAGTCCTCCCATGTGTCCTCCCATATCTTTTGCCTGTATAACAACATGATACTCTTCCTTAGCTTCTCTGTCCATATTTGGAAGGGCAGTTCGGATAATTCCTATAAATACAAAGAAAATATGACACATACAAATTTTCACAGATTCATATCACAAAAAATTGGATTCTGCATTTTTACCTTGCATTAAAATACAGCAATATTTGCACTGATGGTGCAGATTCTGTTTTTCCTACATTGCATCATGCTATGCAAAGAAAGTAGCCCAAATAATCAACTCAGTTGAACATAGAACAGTTCAACAATTCAGAAGAATTACAGTTCAGCACAGTAACTGCTATCTCTATCATACCATATCATGCCAAAAAAGAAATCGTATCATCTTTCTAATGTAGTGTACCCAGAAGCCCTACCAAATGTCAGGGGACCAACCTGCAAAAGAGCTTACGTAGAATCAAGAGGGAATGAATGAAGCTTTGCTCAAACACATCAGTAGATATACCCAACTGTACTGTATTGCCTCAGTCTATATATTTAGATTTTCATTTTAATGTATTCCAGCTATGAGGTCCTACTCAAATAAACTGCTCAATAATACCTGTTTGAGCTTCCACTGAGAAGTACGGCTGACCTTCAAGAATACTGTAAACCAATTTGGCACTGTTCCCATAGGTAGGATCATCAGCATCTGAAGCTGTTACCTGAATAACTGATGTACCTAAAAATGGAAAGCAAATACAAAAGGAATACAGTCAGAAGCAAACTTATCTGTGAGAACCACGTAGAGATAGTTTCAGTCATACAGCATAACTATTTCTTAACTGTTTTATTTCCAGGTTTGGTAAATGAAAAAAAAAAAACCAAATTACTTGGCAATTTATATACAACAGAATAGATTCATACAAAAACATTTGTCACCAGCTGTGACGTGGATTCATGTTCTAAACAATAAAGATATAGAAGTCAGCAGGCATTCTGTACCATTATGTTTTTTTGTTCTCAGTAGTTTAAGCGTTATATTGCTTTTGTCATTAGCCAAACAATAGTTTTCTTTTTACATTTTCCTCTGTAAGTTTAAGACAAATCATTCCTGTATAAATGTCTAAGATAGACACAAGCTCAAATAGGATATGAAAATGGGATAGTGTGGCAGTAACTCAATAGCTTTATCACACAGCTCTGCCAAAGGAATGATCTTGATGTTTACCCCAGAACATTCACACTCCATAAATTCCAGGGGACCTTCATGTTCCTTCCTAGGATGAACTAGTCCTCTTCTAGGAGCCATCTAGAGACACTTCAATCATGACAGTTAGTAGCTATGCATCGTTTGATTTGGTCAGCAAATTAGATAAATTGACTGAGACATTGGCTGAGCATGAAGTAAATTTTACTTCTCAAAATTCTAGGCAATAAAAATTAAGTAAAGCTAAGACATACTGACAATGCAACATCTTCCACATGGCCAGGAATTAAAGTGCATTTATGAGTACTTACCTACATTTGATCTCTCTGGCACATTGGCATGGTAGTTTTCATGAAGAAACTCAGGCGGGTTGTCATTTATATCTTGAACTTTAACAATGAATTCAGAAGGTGGTTCCAAAGGTCTGTTAGTGTTCCTGTCTACAGCTTGTGCCGTGAGAGTGTACTGAGCTCTCTCCTCCCGGTCCAGTGTCTTCGTTGCATGGATGTTCCCTGATTTGTCATCAATAACAAAAATGATTCCTGCTCCTTCACCTGAGAGAATGTATTTAATGTTTCCATCTCCAGAATCAATATCTGAATGAAGCTACAAAACAAGAAAGAGACATACCTTAACAAGGTGATCGAGATTTCATGTATGTGTTTATGAAACAAAAAAGTTCATTAAATTACTATAATTTCATAGTTTTCAAAAATCTTGTCTTGTATCGGGCAATAATCCATGCTTGGGCACATGCTGTGAACACATCTGCTCTGTGTTCAGAGAAGCTGCCTGCACAGACATGCATGGTACCACACGTAGTGTCCTCCCAAGACCCAAGCTTTAAGATTTAAGAAAGAGAATATATGAGAAGATAGTTCTAATAGGGTTTTTTTATTCAAATGGTATTGGAAGGAAGAGTTATTTTTACAAGGATTTTGTACAGTTCATACTAATCTACTAGGCTGCATGTAAAAAGCTGTTACATGACAAACTGGATGTAAAGAAAGCCAATCAGTGATTGCCAACTAGTTTTTAATTGCAACCTTTTTAATATAACAGAAATAACAAATGATTACTACACATTCTTACTTTTGCAACCAATGCACACTTCATTCTGATGAACAAGGGAAACATTAAGTCAAATGACAGATTTGTTGATTTTATATTGACATCTACAAATTGCACAATACTAACCATCTTTTAAACTAGAACATCCAGAGTGGTATTTGCTGTCATCGATCCTGTTCTCCATTTTTTTCTGTGCTGGGGTTAAGTCAACACAGTTCTGATGACAATTTATAAACTGGCAACTATACTGTTTTACTTATATATGTATATTATGTTAGTGTTAGACAATAAGAGAATAGAACATAAGTCCAGGATGTATTCACATAGACATGTATGTTTTACATACATATTTCCCTCTATACATACCCCTCCTATATTTAATTTTACTGATAACTTGAAAATGAAAGAATGAAGAGCTACTTAGTGAGCTGTACACTTTTACTTAGCTGCTGGGATAGAGATTGCATTTTTAATAACTATTTTAAAAGACCCAAGAATGATAGCAGATATTCTTGCGACTTATTGTTGCTCAAGTGGTTGCTGTCATTCTTGCTGTTGTGTTAAAGAACAGCTTGTACACCTTCAAAGACTGCTGAGATCAATGGAAAAAATTGTATTAGGTAGTATTTTGCTTAGCACCTTAACTGAGCTACCATGAAACAATTAACTCTAGGTGAATAAGCAGCAGCTGAAGAAGCAGCTAATATAACAGAAAAGTAATGGCAAGAAAAAAACCCAACTCTCAAAATAAAAATAACACTAAACAATAAATGAATGAAAAAGAAATAATTTCTTACCCTTCCTACTAGTACAGGGTCTGGTCCTGTATACTCTTCTATAACAAAGAACTGATTCCACACCCAACCTCTTTTTGAACGATGCAGAACTTGCCCTTCTTTTCCTTTTTCATGATGACCATGAAGTGATGGCCTTGTGTGGTTCAGTTTTTCTGTAGTTACGACATGGCTGTAATACAGCATTCCCAGGCAGATAAGAGCAGCATGTAAACAATTGTCCTCCTTCATTTTTGGTTATTTTGTAGGCACAGGAGTATCCAAGAATCTACCCCTTCCACCTTGGATGTCAAAAAGTTTGGGGCTACTGAAAAGTTTCAGATAAAATTTTCTGCACATAGGATGCCACCACACATTAAACACATCACTTTAATGCTCTGCAGGTTCCCAACTTAATTCCTGAAAGAAAGTAAAATAGAGTAGATTGTCAGTTCTTACATGTTTTTGAGATACAGTAATTATTTTTATTAAGCAAAATAAAACTATAATAATAATAAGAAACAATGAGTAATAATTATTAAATACTAAGTAATGAGCTCATTTCGTGTTTTGTTACATGTAACTGCCACGTGACCTGCTGGTTAGGGCACTTATTTGGAAGTTGAAAGATAAAGAATCATATTCTTTCATGATCCTTCCAAATGGATTTAGCCCAAGATGCACGGTAACTATAGAAATACCTAATTTATATCTAAACCCTCTTTGGAGTTTAGATATAAGTCTTAGAGATAAGCTGTTCAACCATAAGTTAAGATATATTAAAAATATCAAGATATTTGCTTATCGAGAATAGAATATTTCTCTACACATGCCTGGAAAAAGGCCTTTTCATGACCAACAGATTTTCACGCTGAAAAAAAATACCTATATTTTTGTAGGTAGAAGTAGTGGCTGACAGAACTTTGAGGACTTAGATTGGATTTAGACCACTGAAGTAGTCCTTTTACCTCCCTTCTGAGGATCAAGTCAACAAAGCAGAGAAGTAGCATTGATTGCCAATTCTGCTGTCTTTGGGCTGGTGACTATAAATGCCCAAACCCAATAAAAACATTTATCTACTTTTGATAATGTAACAATTGATTTAGCTATTTATTCCTACTTTCCTTGTGATTTAAGTAACAAGGATTATATTGATTTCTTACTTTCTAATAATTCTTAGAACATTAGGTCACAATTAATATTTTAATTAAATAATTAATAAGTAGAAATTACATAATACAGTGAAACCTGAACTAAGGTCTATACCTCCAGCAGCTAACAATCCATCATAAAGGCCATTTCAACTTATCCCTGGGGTTTCCAATATATCCTCCTTCAATCTTTACACAATAGGAAATTTTACAAGGTCCCTACAATATTTGTTTCAGCTTTTAGTATAATTCACTTTACTGTTCTGCAATATTCTAATAAAATGCTCAAAGTTATATTCATACAGGCATATGTATAAATATATGCTACCATCTTCTTTAAAAAAGAATGATTTTCATGAGAAATAAGGCCATCTTACACATAGTATTTGTAGCAGAAAAAATGTAAACATAGGGAAAAGCATGAATCTACCTCACATTCTATAACTTCAGTAACAGATAAACAACTCACTAGTACCAAACACACTTATCTTAGGATGCCTTTCTCAAATCCTGAGCAGTCACATTCTCCCATCCAAGTCCCGTTGCACACTTACATAAAAATACACATTTAATTTTATTGTAATTGAAGGGGTTTCAGTTTTCAACACCACAATAGCTATACCATAAGGAATTAAATGAAATCACTCATATAGATGCAAAGGTAACATGGATTTGTTAAGCATATTTAATAAGTAAAACATTTGGTGTATCCATTTAATTTTTACTATTGTCATATGATGTTGCAGTACAGATAGCTCATACCAGCATAGAAGATACACAAAAAAACCCAACCAATCTCTATTAATTTGTCTAGAAAAATGCTTTTATTCTGACACAATATATATGTATGAAATTTGGAGCATTAGGTCTGTGGTTTTAAAGCTTATTTCATATATTCATTTTGTTGAGAGGTAAAAAGTAAGATAGGAATTAAGGGACCTGAAACCTGAGATTTAACCTTTTTTTGGAAGTGGCTTAAATATGAGAAGCACTTCAACATTTCTTATTATAGTGTCTTTCTATGATAATAGTTAATTCAATTAAGAAAGGATACTTCCCCTCCCCACAGTTTTGCATAGGAAAAAAAAAATAAAATTGAAGCCCCCAGTATGCAGTATCGTCTTACCAAGCTTCCCTATCATTTAACTTTATTAAACCATAGTAAGTAATTCTGTCCTGTTTAGTAAATCCACAAAGACATCTTTATGGCAGGTATAAATTTAGCAAGCAAGGCTCTGAGGTTAGCTATTTTGGCTGCTTTGTCTACAGAAATATTTTGATGTAACCAAATTCTACCTAGAAAGACTATCTCAGTCTGCTTCATAATTATGAAGCATTCAGTTAATTACTAATATTGCTGTTAGAGATGTAGTTTACTGTGGCATGTCCTTTGAGTCAAAGAGTCTTCAATGCCATGCCCAGCATAGTTAATTATGCTGGACAAATACACTTGCTATAGGGATCTATAGCATGTTATTCCTGTGCAGCATTTAGAGGTACTTGGGCTCCTGAATTGTTAACTGGTATCTACATGTCTCAGATAGAAATTAAATAGGAAGGTGCATCTAGACAACTGAGCATTTTTAAGCCTGCTGTAAAAAAACGAAATCAAACCAAAAAAGGAATCTATACTTACATGTATAGATTTTGGATGCATCTGAAAATTAAACTTACTGACAGTTATTCTTCATTAACATCACATAATGATCTCAACAATAAAAATAAGTAAACAAATACGACCATTATTCCCAAATTTTCCAATGCTGTTATGTATATCAGTAAACACTTTTTAAAGATGCTTAATAATGGAAGAGCCAAACTGATACATATCCTGATTATTGTCAGCTATTCAAGTGTGAAGTGCTGGAAACAAAATATTAATCCATTCTTAATTTATTAATAAGGATTTAAAGCAAAAATTGTTTGCTACCTTTTGTAGAGGAAGCAATAAGGCTACATGTCCTGAAGAGAAAGAAAATTATTATTTCTCATCCACTACTTGGGCTAAAAAAACCCAAACAAAACATCACTAAGGCTGTTTATGGTAATTGCTTCTGTTTTGAGTTATAATGTGGAAGGACTCTATGCTAGTAATACCAAATTGGCTCTTCAGTAAGTGACCTACTGCTAGATAGGCTGCAATTAAAGCTAAGCTGCAGGCAATAAGGTCTCCCTGGCTTCCTTGCGCCCCTCTTGCCTGTTCATACTCTCTGTTCAGTTACATAGCAGTTGCCACAGCAGTAAGCCCTCTAACTCCTATTGGCATGAGAAAAGGTAATAGAATAAATCAACAGGGTTCCACTGAAGTCTATGAAATTCTTTAAATTAAAAACAGCTACAGTTTGGCTTTTTATAAACTACTTTCTTCCTTAAAGGCAAGGTGCACAAGATGCTCTTAAATTAAAGCTAAAATAAACTTTATTAAAAAACAATGCAGTATTATTAACAAGAAAGAGGTCTTCTTTTTTTTCTTTCCTTTTCTTTTTTTCTTCAAAACAGTCTACTAAAACCTTTCAAACATTTTAACATTAACCCAGCTGCTGAAAGTCTAGTTTCCTACTTCTTCAAGCAGAAAATATTGAAGACCAACTAAACAATTAAAGCATTTCCTTTTCTCTTGTGGAAAAATACCTTGTAATCCTGTAAGCATGGAATACAGATCTGAGGACAGCAATTGTCACAGTTGACTGGACTGCTGTTCTGCTGAGTGTCTGTAAATTCTCTGTGCACAGCTCTTCCGTTCAGACACTGCACAACACTACACAGATAGTGAACTGTCAGAATCATTAGCTATGAATGTTTCTAGTCTTTTTAAAGAAATTATTATTTTAGAGATGTCTTCAATATTATTGTTATTTCTGCACAGAGATTGTATTCCTCAAAGACAGCAAAGTAATTCTCAGTGGGCAGGTGACCAAACTGCTGTATCATGATCTTTTTCCATTGTTGTTCGGATTTGCACAACATTTAGTTTTGAAATCCTAACTTTTCCTAAGAAATATGTAAGAAAATCTGATTCCTACTTCCTCAAGCATAGTGGATGCCAGATTTGAACTAAGATGGACTTCTGTTTGATAACAAATGTTGGCAATTTTGGTACTGCATCATAGCTCTATCAGGGATAAAGGGAAAGCAAGAGTTAACCAGCAACCATGGAATATCAAACTCCATCAGAGAGGCACATGAATGCAATGTGCTTCCCTAATACCGCCCACATAAGTTGATCTGTAGAGGTATGCAGTACTGAGAAATGTTGAAACAGTATCTAGTCCACACTTTGAAAAACAACAGACTTGGTGAGGTGTATACACAAAATGTTTGCATGGAAATAGGTTATCTCCCTATAGAATTCTGAGAATGTGCCTTCAGGGCACTTCTAGCTACATAGATAATATTTCTAGGTTTTGTACTTGTAGTTGCTACTTAGTTTTGGAAATGCAAAGCTTGTAATTTTCAATTGTAACACAGGAAAAGTCCATTCTACCATTAGAAAATAAAATCCATCAAAATTCCTAATGGAAACATGCCATACAACTAATTAAGAACACATCTATCATAAACCTGAAAAATTATATAACCATGCTCACCAACTACGGCATGGAGTAGAGCCAGGGTCTTGACTGCTCCACAAAGCATTAACGCCACTTTCCTCTCACAGCCTTGCTGAGAGACTGCCAAGTATGGAGAGTCTCTACATACAGCACAGTGGAGAGGTGGTGTTATGGGTTTATCCCTATGCTAACAGGCTAATCTAAAAAGTCAGTCTGCTCTACAAAACTTCACACACAAATCGGAATGACTGTTCATAGCTAACTAATAGATAAAAATAAAGAGCCTGCAAAGATCATTTTAATGACAAGAGCAGTCATGGAAGTGAAGTCTAGCCAATTTTAAATTTCTCTCATTATATTTATATTAAAATAATTCCAAACATTCATGCTGATTTCCTGTGTGCTATTAAATGACCATATGCCAAATTATAATAGACTAAACAATTTTTCTGATTTGTCAAGGCCATAACTTCTGGATGATACATTAAAATAGCAATTGTTCTCAGGCATACACTTGGCAGAAAGCAGTTAAGAGCACAGTGTAGCAATATAATAATGGATTATTATGTTCTGAAATATTTTGTAAAAGTATCAATATAGCAAAGTCCCAGTCTAAATGAGATTTTAGCTGCAATTAGAACTAGCTGAAAAGATGAATGAATTATCTTACAATAATTTTATTGTCAGACAAGAAAATGAATATTTTTTTAATGATATAATAAATATTGGACCATATTAGTTATGGAGTTAAGAGCGCCTGAGTTTTGGCCATAAGAATGGAGGGGTAGGCACAGCTGGCTGAGCTACGAGGCAGGGAGTGACCTGCTGTGGCCAGGCAATGCACCCAGTTTTGCAGAGGCCTCTCCTCCATGTAATCTGGCATAGCAAAGCTATCAAGAATCTGATCATTTTTCTGCTTTTGGGATAGGGCTGTTCTGGGCAGCCTCAGGGTTCATACACCATGGTTTAGCTTAAATGGGTAGTTAAGAGTCTCTTTTTTTCCTTGAATACTGTAGTAGGGGAGCGTTAAAAATGAGCAGTTCACAAGGAAAGAAGGTAGGAAAAAGATTTCCAGATCAAATTGCCATCGAGACCCACTGAGCCCATACTGATTAATCCTTAGGACAAATCCCGGATTTAACTTCTTTCGGAGTTTTTAATAAAACATATAAATTAAGGATGTGGAATAGTTCTGTGCACAACTGTTTCATTACTTGTGCACTGGTGAGTGTATGCATATCAGTATGAATGCAGGAGTTCAGTCTAGCATGTATTTTTATCCTTTTGTAGACTGCTGTATTCAAATACTAGATGCCTAAATATTTTCAAGACATTTATATAAATTAATACGAAAATATTTTGGAAAAATACTTGTTTTTTTCTGCGGAAATCTATTCAGCCCTAACCAGTAGGTTTCACACATCTTGATAACCTAATATTTCATTTTAATTTATTTTTTTCTGATAAACAAAACTTTGTTCTCTTCCTTGACCCATTTCAAGAAAATAGTACATCAACTTAACATAATTAACATAAGTTAATTAACATAAGTGAAACAAAGTATATTATAAACAAATTATATTATAAAATAAATTAATTAACATAAGTTAAACAAACAGCCTGATCCCTCTTGTTTATGAAGCAATAAAATATCAGGATAAAATTGCACATTTAACTTAATTCTCTCAATTACTTTTTGATTTTAAACTGTTCTGCATTATTAGTTCAAATTTTGAATAGTTTTTATTTTAGACTCACTGTACATCATACTTGTGGAAAAGAAGGCATCTCATTATATTTACCTGAAATAACATTATATAATGTATCAAAATATCCTATGCAGCATATCAAGTTTGCATGACACATAGAAAAGTCAGTTGTTAAAATAAATCTTTTCATCCTGAAAAAATCCAAACTTTCTGCGAGTTTCCAGGTAGCCTAAATCTGGTCAAGATTAGAATTAGGATTATCGCATTTTTCCACTGAAACTAGAGTATGCCTGATTTCTCCTTGCTACAGCTACTTATATGATATACAGAACTGAGAAAAGTGCAACACTGGTGTATCTTCATTTGCAAGGTCCACTTTAAATGGAATGAGTTGAGCTGGAGGATGAGACAATGTCAGCTTTTTTAACTTTCACCTGCACACCAGCAGTTAAGGGCTTTATGCGTGTCTTTCCAGTCAGGAAATCATCCCATTAGGAGATGGATTTTTACTTCCTCAAATGAACCCCTTCTCCCAGGGCAGCACTGGGACATAGAGTGCTCTTCATACAGCAGCAGAGTTCCTTCTCTAAGGTACAGGACCATGGCCCTTACTCATCACATACAAAATAGTTAAATTAAGAACTAAAGGGCTCCGTGCCCAGCAAACTGATTTTATGAGTATGAATAACCCCATGAGACTAATCGCATATATATGCATCTACTGGGAATCAAGCATTAAAGGCCAATATGCAGCAGTCTAATGTGAAACACTTTGTTTAAATGATAAGGGCTCTGATCTCTGATACAGGAAAAGATTTTCATCCTGTATATATAACCAGTAAATCTCATTTTTCCCAATTTGTAATTTTAAAAGAGACCGCCAGGACTACATTCCTGTGAGCCCTTCTGAAACACTCAATCTCTCTTCTTGTTGAAGCATATTTCAGATCTCACTGGAGCAAACAGAAAATAAGCCTCATCTGAATGCAAATTGATATAAAGTTTTTTGTGTCATTCACAAAACATAATTAGTCTTATGAGACAAAAGTATTTAGTCCAGAAAGGAAATTTTTCACATTTAAAGATACTTGTAAAAAAAATCCCTTAGTTATTCCAATGAATAACGAGAACCTCACACTCCTCCAGTTCATGTTTTGTACATGAGCATGATGCAATTGTAAGGGATTATAATCTGACGTTCCAGTTAAATATATTTATATAACTTTATATAAGGTGTGCAAACAACCAGGTTTGTAGGGGTACCCTATTGCAGAGGGATTCTAAGTCATGACAAGATTTTTATGTTCTAAATACATTAAAGAAAAAAATTCTTACAGAACTAGTGATTTTCATCTTTAGCAATAAAAATCACCTTAAAAATGCTAAGTAAGTTTTGTAGAATCCTATTCTGAGTTCTCTACAATCCTGTGAAAGGAAATCTTAATCCTTTGCATTTTTAAATGATGTTTTATAGCACTGTATTACCATACTGAGACATTTAGAGACAATAATACCTAGCTGCTCCAAAGATTAGTGTTTGAAATGTAGCCATATTTTCCTGTAGCAGCTTTGAGACTCAGTATTAGGAAACCATAGAAAAAAACATAAAATGATGACTCTTCGAAAACATACATGAAAAAGGAAGAAAATTAATCTCCTGGCTAATATGATGTGATATATCATTCAGTGCCCATCTCTGAAATCATCGTGCAAGAAAAGTATTTTCACTAGGCTTTGATTTAATTAGTATTCATTCAAGAAGAATGAAATTGCCATTTAGTGTGCCTCATACAAAGAAGTAGAAAGTAGGAAGACAACTTAGTACCTTATGAAGTGAATGACATAGAAATAAGCCTGAAAGAATGATATTAAAAGGCTTGGAAAATGAAAAATTGCTGTAAACAGAGTTTTACATTTACTTGCTGCCCTTCGGAGATTCACTTAAGATAAATGTGACGGAGTCTGCGTGTTTTAAGCATAAACTCTACAGGAAAACAACTAGCATAAGAAAGGTAGTCTTATTAAAGAACATGGTGATTGATCGAGTAATTTGAAGCAATGATTAAGCTCTTGGTAGAGTTTATTTTAAGTAGTAATTTTTTTCTTGTGCATCTCAGACACACTGGAATTCTCATAATTTCCTGTATAGTTAAAGGCCAATATAGCTGCAACCTATGCCCGTGCTAGTTTCAATATAGCTTGCTATTATGTAAATGGCTATAAATGACACCTCAAGGAGGAAATAAATGATAACTAAAGTCAACTTACTTCCAACACTAATGCTGTGCTTGCATGCTAAGCCAACCCTGAATATTTTTTTTTCCCTCTAAGAATTTATACTTACGAATGGCTAAATAACACTTGTGCTGTGGCTGACAGTCTTTCTGGTTTATGCCAAAAATGAGACAGAAAGTCAAGGTTAAAGACTGATAAGTGAAAACCTATCAAAAAATAATGATTACAGGCAGGCCTAATCAGCTACCAAACCAAACGAGGAAGAATTCCAACATGTAATCATTCCTGTTTTGATCTATAATCTCTGGCTGAAGGGCTGACATCCTCCATGCAACCAGAAATCTAAACTCAATCTGTGGTATTGTACTTACAAATTTATTTCTAGAGGCAGTTTCAGCAGTGTTGTCGAAATGCCAAATTATTACAGCAACTGTGTGGTCCTGATATGACCAATGGGTTCCTGTGCAAAACATATTTCCACTTCAAATATAATTCTACTAGACTACTCAATATCCTAGTCCTCTTCAATTTCATATTCCTCAAGTAGGAAAGCTTCTGATAAAAGATTACCACTTTGGAAGCACATGTGTAGCAACCATTGTGACTCTTATTTAGAGAGGTTCACATAATTAGACCGCCTGTAGCACTTATCTTTATAAAACTGAACAAATTAGTGAATTACTAAGAGTCTCTTTTTCAAATATATTTGCTAGAGAAAGAAAGGTGAGAGCTAAATTTCTAATCAAAGAGTCTTCTTTTCTCAGCTTTCTTGAAGCTGTAGAAGGAAGAATTCAGATCTTTGAACCATGTAAGGTTCTTTTCGATAGTTTGCTTAGCTGTTCCAGTTTAGTGCAAATTTCTTCAAAAAGGCCAAAAAAAGCCACTTTGTGATTTTTTTAAAATAAAAAATTGAATCAATACTTAATTTTTTCATAGGCAGAGCTTGTCTGTGAGGAGACTTATTTCGACTTGACAGCATGAGATAATAACATCAGAATGTTTGAAAGCATTCCTAATACAGCACTGATAGCTCTAATAAAGGAGATCATTACTGTTTAAGTACCTAATAGGAGGCTAGAGCTGAAAGGACCAAAACTGTAAATTTAAATTATAATCTATTAAATCACAAGATTATAATTCAAGACAATTCTTTTCTTAAGCATTGTATGAGATGTCTTGTTGTAAGTAGCCATCATAGAATGTTTCCATTTAACTTAAAAAACAAACACACAAACACAAAGAAAACATCACCTTCATTAGATACAACCTTTATTTTGGCTTCCTGCACATCCTGACCAGCTCTGAGCATAAATCAGAGAAACTGTCTGTATTTTCAGTGTTCCAAAGCTATAAGGACTAAGACACAATTCCCTATATTGTGATACAAAAACAAAAATGCAACAAGAGGTGCTAAGGTGATGCAATTAGATACTAAGCACATAAATAGCTCAGGAAAAAAAAAAAAAAAAAAGACAGGCTTGGCAGCTTGCAATTAAAATTTGTTCTTCATGAAAATGATACATTTGCAGAAAAGGGCAAATGATTCAGTATATTTTGCATGAACATAATTCATTTTGAATTAAATCTGTTCAATACATTTTTGTAACCCATCATATGAAACACTAATACATCCCTGAGATTACAGATCAGCACTATTTCTGACCTGTAATTACAGATGATTGCAGCAAAACTATTTCTATTCTTCTGACAGAAACCATTAACAACAACAGTTTCAAGGCAGTGCCTTGCTACAGTTTGAACAACGTTTAATTTCGTGATATCATGCAGAAGAGGCAAAATTTAAATACCTTGAACCTATAGCTGGTTTTTCATAAAAGCCATAGTTTTAGAAAGTGATGTTTCACAGAAAGCTGGTCATGGCAAATTGGCAAAAATGGGCATTTGTTTAATTAGATTAGTGTTATTCATAGCTTCAGCTATATCATCTGTAATTTGATATATTCTAGAAGTTCATTATATGTTTTGGAGATATAAATATCCATCTTTTGCCACCTTTTCTTTGATGTCAAGGGCAAGTCTTGACCTGAAGAGTGCAATAATCAGGACTTGTGGCATATCTTCGCATCTTAGATCACCAATGTTCTTTTTAACTAATGGGACAGTATAAAAGTAATTGAGTGTGAACAAATGTGTGTCCTGTCAGGTAAAGCCTTAGCTTCAAAATCAATAACAGATAGTTTTCTCCCTAATGAAGAAAGTGAAGTGTTACTTAAAAATAAGCTTGTGAAAAACAAAGAAGAAAAGAACCTGACACTTGGTAGAACTGCTAGATTGAGAACAGTATAATTTTTGGATGGAATGACCATAATATGAGGCAAGTACAGAAGGAGGAATTTATATTCACAGAACAAAAATAGAGGCCAATAACAAAAATAATTAACTTACATGTATATATAGAAAAGACTGAAGGCTTCAAGTCAAAATAATAGGATTGGGTATTTTTTTTCACATTAAATGTACTTTTAAATCCAGCATATTCTCTACCAAAATGTTCCTTTCAAGAAGTTACCAGGGTGATCTCACTATTTCAATCCAACCAATTTCCTTTGAAGTCTCTTACAATGGTAATTAAATAAATTGCTCTTGGTGTAATTAAGTTTTTTTTCTGGAAAAGGAACTATTAGGGTAAAGAGAGATGAAAGAGTCTGTCACCAAACATAATCTTTTTAAATACATTGGTACTTGCTAGATTTATTGAAAGAAGGATTGAATATTTAGAAACTTTGGACCTTTTTATATTTTTGTAAATAAAATGTCAAGTTGACAGTTGAAATAAGAAACAAACTAAAATGACTGCTGACAGTCCTGAGAATGCATAGAGAAAGAAAATGGAAATTGTGTCAATGGAAAGCTTTTAAAGACCAATTTCAAGCCCAAGAGAGCTGGTGCGAAGTAAAACCCAAATTACCATGTTAGATGCAAGAAGGTGGTGCACAAGATGAAGGTGTCTAAAAGCCCAAGACTAATAAACAAGTATACTTTATAAAACAGCATTCTCCATGCAAGCACAAATACATCATGTCTGCAAGAGCATGAGGCTTTGGAGACCGGGTTACTATAGTTTTATCAAGAAGGTTCTGTGTACGGCAATTTGTCACTCTCATCTCTGTGACTTTTACCATCTTTGATAGAAATAAGGCTTTCACAGTTCCAAGTAATTTCCAAATACACAACTTTGTTTTGTTTGTACTTTCCCTCTTGCTTATAAGTTAGGATAAAATCCTTAATTGCACTGTGTAGAACTTACCACGAGCTTTGTTTATGTTTTTTTCTCAGATTTTTTTTTTTTTCTTAATTTTGCTAAAGATTTCCATATTATTTGTGGAAATTTGACCTATGGCTGCTAAGCAACCTGTAGCATCCAAAGATTTAATCTTCAGAATAGGATGACATAACCTTCTACCTTGTTTTCTGTTCTAGTCTGGTATCACAGATGTCACAGAATTTAAATGCAATACTGATATTTGCTGGGTTTTTTCCCGTTACAAGGAATCTGGAGTTTTTCATGCAAAAGCCTATGCAAAACTTCAGTGGGTATATTTTTCTTTGTGTATAATGCTGGACACTTCCATCTTCCTTTTTTCTTTAAAGCTCTTTGGTAAATAATATCAGGTTGTATAAAACTAACCCATATGGATTAGTACCTGAATTTCTTTACAGTGTATTTACAATATCATATCCAAGGATAGTGATATAGTGCTCTTCTACAATGATAGCCCTATATTTTCTTGCCACTTTGAAGACCAAAAGACAGTGTTTTCAACTCAAAAACTCACAAGAGTGAGCAAAAGGAATCATTTGGTACTATTTGTACTTCACCTACAATCAAAAATAGCTTCCTGGAGATCCAGTGGTCAGAGAGAATAAAGCACCAGACAGGCACCAGGTGGAGAAACTGGATCTGGGGATTCATCCAAGAACTGGGAACATCTTTATGAACAGACAGACATATTTCTTGTTCAAATGTAATAGCTGCCAGGGAAAACATGGCCTTAAAAAACTTAATGTGTTTTTTTTAAAAAAAAAAACCCAACCAACTCCTTGTGCAAATTTTGTGGACTCCTTCTGGCTCAAACTTCAGTAAATCAGCTTAGAATAAAACTGAAAGAATGAATAATATCTATTATAAGGAGGAGGAACTCATGAAGATCATATGTGGGACCTGTATTAAGCTATGCTATTTGTAAACACAGCTATAACTAAAACCAACTATGATACATGACACGAATAATTATGTTAGAATGATTGCTAATAAGAATGCTTACTAAATATATATTTAATAATGGAGTTTAATTAAATAGTGTAAAAAATAATTTTCCATGTGTAACATGAACTTGTTAAAATTTCAGAGCTTTGTAAGAAAGTACAATGGTGTTACCATTGCTTGCAACATGCCAAAGGCTGTGTGTAAAGCTGACAGCAAAGGCCTCAGGACCTGTTAGGACTTGTCAAGCTTAATCAGGACTTGTTTTGGCCTGCCTGGGGCTTGGTTTTGGTCAACTTACTTGGCTGCAACAGGTTACCTAAGGACCAGGTGACTAATGCCTAATTTGTTTCGGCTTTTTGCTTAGCTTTTGACAACTGTGTGTTGTAATACAGTTGATTTAGGTATATATTTGCAATGACAAGATAAAAATAACAATTCATTATTTCAAAAAGAATGACCTATCTATGACCCCTGAATAAAATGCAGCATAGAGACAGGCATGGGATCATACGAGGAGATTTGAAAGGCCAGATACAAGACAATAGTGGAGATCCCAGGATTGTAAACTGCTTACTAGGTGTCTGCTACTGGCCATTAAAGGAATGCAACCATTGAACCAGTTTTAGAGATAATGCAGAGAACAAAGGACAATATTCAATATATGTAAAACACATCTCAATAAAAACTGAATATAAGGCTGAACTACAGATGAATGAAGAAAGAGCAAAGTGTGGAGATGTAGAAATACGAAGCATGTTAGCAAATGTACAAATTACTCCAGGTGGATTCTAGTATGAGGAGGAAGAAGGAATCATCATTGTATAGCTCTGGAATGCAAGGGCATCCTTGCCTGAGGACATCTGTCTGTGAGGCAGACATCAGAGAAATGGTGGATGCCAGAAAGCTTGTGAATACACACTTTTAACTGTACATAACAGTACATTCCTGGGTTTACATACAAGTTTGTTCCTTTGGCCTAAATGACCTCCACAAGCAGTAGCATAATAAATTGATGAAGACTTCAAGCAACCTCCACTAAAACCTGGATACACAGTAGAAGTAGTTCAGTTGAACAAAAGACAATGTTGTCAACCATGTGTGAGCTCATGGTAAAAGAAATGAAGCTTTTGTTGAAAGAAGGTAACAGCATGTGGGGAGTAGAAGCAACCTGGATAATGGCTGGGCCAACAGAGCACAAACCTCTGCTTAGGAAAGTTGGTTTGGGCAGTTATTAAAAATGCCATTGTCATTCTAGTCTTTGCTGGGAAGTTTTCCCACTTAAACATTTAATTGATCTTTATATTTGTTAAATGAAAGCACTTTTTAAGCAAATCAATTTGTTTCAGATTTACAAGGAGAAAAAAGATCATTCCATTTGACATGAAGTTTCTTGAATACACAACTATTGTATTATACTGTTTATCCTGCAAGCAGCAAAGTAGCAGTAACCACTGGGTCACTAGCTTTACTGTGGAACAGCACAACACAGTCTTTGTTGAGCTTTCCTTGGAGTGAGTCATTGTGATTCACTGAAAGACTGTTCCCTGTGATGGAGCTGTTCTCCTCTGTGTCTTACACAGGGCAGAGAGAGAGAGAGAAAACAGTAGTTTTATCTTTGGACATGTAAACAGAAGAACATAGCAGTGAAGTTTGCAGTTAGTACCCATTCCTGAAATGAACAGGAATGCTAAATGTCTGTGCAAACACATTACCTTTAAAATTTAAGAGAAATATTCTCCTCTCCAACATGCTGCAATCAATACATGTTGCCCACAGTGGAAGTATGAAAACAGCTTAGGAGGTCAAGAGAGAGTCTTTTGGTTGGTTGGTTGGTTATTTTTGTTCCAGTGCAGCCTTGGTTCACAAAATATAGCTTATAGAATGAAACCAAGCCAAGGCTGCCAGGAGGCATCTCCAAGTGGCCAGACTTTTGAGGTTACATAATCTGTTTTTCTATTTTAGGGGGAGAGGATGGAGAACGGGAGGCCAAGTACCCAAGTTCTCTTGTAAAAATAGGTATAAACCTGTAAAACTACAAGGGGAACAGATCGCAGAGCCATGACTTTTATAAGGCTGTTGTTTGTAAAAGATCATCGTGTTCAAAAAGAGAACCAGAGAATACCCTGGAGGGTCAGCCCTGTATTTGATTCCAAACATTATATTGGTGCAGGCTTCCCCTTTTCTGGCCTCTCCTATTATCCTATTGAATACATCAGAACGTTCTGGCTACCGGCCAAAAAAAATGGTTAATGCATCCCAGAGCCCATATTCTTTGAAATATTTTCTAAGACAGGAATTTATAGCATTACTATAATAAAACTAAGATTTCAACATTGAAATATAAGTCTGTGTACTTGCCAGATGTACCAGAATTATACAGAAAAGTTGAACCATGAAACCCTGAGGAAAGTAGGAAAATATGCAGCAATATCTAGACAGTGGACATTAGGAGTTGGCTACACCTTTAAGAACAACCTTAAGCAACAGATAAATCACATATGATGTTACACAGGTAGCAGCAGTGGACCTAAAAGAAATGCCAGTGAATCACAAATACCTCATTTTTAGCAGACTGAAGTACAGCAATTTTAGACTGGTCTAGAGCAGTTACTGCCTAGGATAAGACGTGATTGAGTCCTCACTCTGTCCTTGCTTTTGACCCTCCATGCCTCTACCCATCCCTGAGTAGGATATTTTTTTGCTTTGATATAGCCATTTAATGTGTTCTATTATATTCTCTTTTATATTATGTTTGTTATTATGCATTCAAAGATTAAATATATGCTTTCCATCCCAAAAGAGTACATATTAATCTTCTGTAGGAATCACAAAGTATTGCTTTTATAGACAAGAAACTGTATAGCTTTTTCCTGTAAAGGAATGGAAGTATAGACTTTGCCTAAAACCTCAGAACAAACCTTCTTTTATGAGGCAAGGGAATCATTTTTATTCCACTACATGCATTCAGTGGGCTGCCACAGGCCAGTCATAATCTGTTATTGTTTCCCTGCAACCCTGTACTATTAATTTTTCTTTTTAATGAACTGCCCAGTCTAGTTTAGCTATGGGAACTATGATGGAGCTGCAATATAAATGGTTTATGTCATGCCTTTGTCAAAAGGCTTTCCCCTACAGCACTGGAATGTAATTGAAAAGCCATTTTAAAATAAAGAACTGAATGGTTGCAAATGCAGGTTGTCAGGAATAAAGTGGGAAAATGTTTTGTATTACATTAGATTTCACCAATCACAACTTTGTGACTTTATGAGTGTTTATACAGATTAGTAAAGCAACATAAATTGCATATGTTTGCATAGAAATATTAGCAAATATTTCTGAAAGATACTGAAGCCATTTTAAAGAAGTTTTTCTTTAAGTGTGATTAACAATGCAGTAATTCTCAGAAGATTTAAATACACTGAATTTTGTTTTATTTTATAGCACAGAGAATATGATGATATTTGATACAGCAAACCAGCTTCTGAGCAGAATTCAAGACAGGTTTTGTTATATATAAAACCTTGAATGGCCGAGTACACAGTAAACTCTATATATATGTATATGTGTGTATGTATGTGCAAGACACACAAATTAGTTTTCCCTTATGTTTATTTCTTCTAGCCCTGGATGTGTGTGTTTGTTCTTGAAGGCATGATGGTTTATGTTTTAATATACGCTCATTATCATTAATGCCCAAAGAGAGCAACTATAGAGAGTATTCATAGTTCAAGTTGGCATCAGTTTTCTCAATGAATTCCTATAAAAACTGTTTCTGAAAGACTTTGATTTAGTTTTTGGTTCACACTTCTTATCTTTAAAATTAGTATGGAAATTTTGTTAGAAATAAATTTTATCAGAACACATATTTCACAAGTAAAGGCAAAATATTTGAAGCTGTTTTGACTCGCAAGCAATTGGATTGTTTTGGGGTGTTTCAGTTGATGTATCGATCTTTTAATGCCTTTTTCTCCTCTTATGGCCAGTCTCTGCCATTTGTGCAGTGCAGCCTCTCTTCACTTAGTCAAATCTTGTGCCTTGGGAGAACCTCGGGAGTTTCCTGTGACTTAGCCCAGACAGGTTGGTACCACCCAGAAGGCAAAGAACAATGTAGCCCAAATAGGGCTGGAATTTCCCAGAAGGCTGGGAAAATGCAAGGATGAGTGTTTGATGACTCAGTTACAGTATTTGAACTGAAACAAACATTGTTACCGAGACCTAAATTTCAGTTCAGGTCCAAGTTAGCTGTTTCCAACAACCAAGTTTAACAAAGTCAGGATTCTTTCAAGGCAACAGTACTTCATAGAAATAACTTTCTGTTAAAAAGCAGATGTGAAAACTTAAATGTCCATATGATGAGGTATTGGGACTATAAGAGAGGGCAGTGTGACCATATTTCCCTATTTGATGTCTTTTAGAACTCCTTGTAATTTATAACAAAACAATCATCATTCTTTGGCATCTGTTTGACCAGAATTCTAAGTCTTATATTTTAACAATATTTCTAAACGTGTTTTAGCACAAGCAAGTCTTGAAGAGCACCAACAAAGTAGAATTAACAAGTTTAGACTCCATCTCATTAAACAGACTATGCTATATGAGGCTGACACAAGCAGATTACTCTTCTTAACATTTCACTCTCAGGCCATAATTTAAGAACCTAAGAATTAATTGTACTTTGGAGTGTTATCTTACTAAAACCAAAACTTTACCCTTATATATGAGCTTATTTCACTTAAATTACTAGTGTCCATTGAAAAATATATGTAATAAAATAATCCTGCAGATACACTTAAGTGTTTGTCCTGTGTTGTATTTCTGTGAGTTGAAGTTGAGAATTCAAAAATTCAGGTCTTAAAGCCTGTATAAATGGCTACTTTTATAGAATCAAAGTGAGATGTGTAATACAGGATAAAGTAGGCAATTGGAGATGAAACATTTTCTGTTCAGATATGTGGGCCTCATTAAACATGCTAGCACTGTAGCTGAAAATAATAATTCTTTCCACATGGCATTTGTGCAGAAACAAAACTATACAGCAATTTCCTTCCAAGATCTACTTTGTATGCCAGAAATACCATGTTTTTCTTCCATTACAGCCTAGTCTTACTATGTGAAAATTAAAAGCAAGTAATAAAAAGGGTCTTAGAGGTGAAAGAAACAAAATATATGTTATACAATACTGACTTATATATTCAGTAAGTGAACCTAAGTTTCTCATCATGTATGAGAGGGATTTTTAAATATGGCAGTATCCTTCTCTGGTGGTCCCATGGACCATTTAGTTATATATAGTGCCTTTCAGAGTAATATAATTGAGAAGAAATTTATCTGTTGTGCCTACTCTCATTCCCTCTAGAACTTCAGTATAGAAAATCCAAGCTATATAAAAAGGAAACCTCTAGTCAGGATGTTCCCACTTAATGAAGCTACTACCAATCTTCCAATGTGACTGAGTAGTCAAGCCTATGTTATAGCTCCAAATGAGCTCAGCAGTTTCTATCTGCCCTGTTGTTCTTTGTTCCACTAACAATAGTTAAAAATGAATATTTTACCTTCTCAACTGTTTGATTATCTAGATACTATAAAAGGAAATTTGCATTCCTGAACAGGCACAGCTGGAAACAATTTAAGAAAGATCCTTCAAAAGAAGAGAATTTAAGAAGCATATGGATGCCCAAGTTTACATGATAATCAACAAAAGTGTTCTTGTTCCTCCTCTTTTGCAGGGAGGTACTTCATACTCCAACCAGAAGCAACATCCCACAGCCACTCTGCAGGAAGCTTTCTTTCAGAAATTATTTGCTTGCACTTTGAAATGTAAAAGTCGATGAAAACAGACAGTTTCTTAGATAAGACTTGAAAAAAATTTGAGTAGAGACTCAGTTTGTTAAATTCACTTATCTCATAAACTAGGTAAGTCTTCTTGATACCAATAGATGAATTTGAAACCTAGTCAGGAAATCTTCAGTCTTCAAACCAAACTCTCTTCAACTTCATTCCATTGAAAAGCTGTATCTAAACAAGAACTGAGCATCTTTCTTTTGGTTTCTTTGATCACAGAGATGTTCACATGGCACCGGGCCTGCTGGCAAAAATGGAGTGCAACTATCCACAAGGGAGAAAAAGGATTCCTGGCCAGGAGTTGGTGGGTCTCATCGAGAGGGCTTTAAACTAGGTTTGAAGGGGGCAAGGGGATAAAACCAGAGCCACTACAGATGAGTGCAGGGGTGGCACGGCAATGTTAGGGCTGAAACCGATAACCCAGCTCAAGTGCGTCTACATCAGTGTACGCAGCATGGGCAACAAACAAACAGGAGGAGCTAGAAACCATTGTGTGGCAGGACAGCTATGACCTTGTTGCCATCGCAGAAACATGGTGGGACAACTCTCATGACTGGAATGCTGCAATGGATGTCTATAAGCTTATCAGTAAGGATAGACAGGGAAGGAGAGGCAGTGAGGTGCCTCTATATGTTAGGGAATGTTCTGACTGTATAGACCTTGATGATAGTGATGACAAGGTTGAGTGTTTATGGGTAAGGACGAAGGGGAAGGTGAATAAGAATTACATCTGTAATAGACCACCCAACTAGGATGAGGAAGCAGACAAAGCACTCTACAAGTGGCTGGCAGATGTGCTACAATTGCTAGCCCTTATTCTGGTGGGGGACTTCAACCTACCAGATGTCTGCTGGAAATATATCAGAGAGGAGACAGGCTAGGAGGTTCTTTGAGCATATGGAAGATAATTTCCTGACACAGCTGGTAAGTGAGTCTACCAGGGGAAGTGCCTCACTAGATGTGATGTTCATAAACAGGGAAGGACTGATGGGAGATGTTGTGCTCAGAGGCTGTCTTGGGCTTAGCCACCACAAAATGATTGTGTTCTCAATCCTCAGTGAAGTAAGTAGGGGGGTTAGCAAAATTTCTGCCATGGACTTCCAGAAGACAGACTTCAGTCTTGTTCAGGACGCTGGTTGAGAATGTCTTGGGAGACAGTCCTAAAGGACAAAGAGGTCCAGGAAGGCTGTAAAATATTCAAGAAGGAACTCTTAAAAGCTCAGGAGCAGGCTGTCCCCATGTGCTGTAAGATGAAATGGCACAGAAAATGACCATTCTAGCTGAACAGGTAGCTTTTGCTGGGACTCGGGAAAAAAAAGAAGAGTTTACCTCCTTTGGAAGAAGAGGCAAGCATCTTGGGATGACTAAAGGGATCTCATTAGGTGATGCAGAGAAAAAATTACGCAAAAGCCCAACTGAAGCTCTATATAGCCACTGTCATAAAGAACAACAAAAAAAAGTTTTAACAAATACATTAACAATAAAAAGAGAGCCAGGGAGGCTCTCCATTCTTTATTGGATGCAGGGGAGAACATTACAACCAAGCTGAGGAAAAGGCTGAGATACTTAAAGCTGCCTTTGCCTCTGTCTTTATTAGTCACATCAGCTACCCCTCAGGGTATTCAGCCTCCTGAGCTGGAAAATAAGGATGGAGAGCAGAACAAACCCCCTTAATCCAGGAGGAAGCAGTTAATGACCTGCTGCAGCACCTGATACAGGCTGAGGAATTGAGACTATTTAGTTTGGAGAAGAGGAGGCTGAGGGGAGACCTTATTGCTCTCTACAACTGCCTGAAAGGAGGTTGTAGCGAGGTGGGTGCAGTCCCTTCTCTCAAATAATGATAGGACTAGAGGAAATGGCCTGAAGTTGCACCACGTGAGGTTTAGATTAGATATTAAGAAGATTTTCTTTACTGAAAGAGTAGTCAGGCACTGAAACAGGCTGCCCAGGGAGGTGGTGGAGTCACCATCCCTGGAGGTATTCAAAAAAGATGTATATGAGCCACTTCAGGACGTGCTCTAGTGGGATGGTAAAGTGTTTTTTGGTTTGGCTTGGGTTATGTTTGGTGTTGGGTTTTTTTTTTGGGGGGGGGGGGGGGGGGGGGGTGTTTGTTTTGTTTGTTTTTTTTTGACAGGCCGGCGGGGTGGGCGTTGAGGTGTATTTCAAGCATGACAATTACGT
>WTSP01011422.1:0-47380 GCA_025331215.1 Actenoides lindsayi
TCAGAATCAGCCAAGTAATCTGTAGTGCCTGAGCTCAAGTTTTTTCTGTGCTGTATGAGGTGTAGCTCTTGGCTTGTAGATGATTGATACCATCTTCTCATCCTAGCCTGCCCAAAATAGGCAAAAAAACCCCAAAACCTCAGCTGTGAAAGTCACTGTGAAGTCCAGCAAGGCCTGCATCCAGCTCCATGCACCCCAGGAGCACATTTCCCAGGAGAGCTATGGGGACCTGTCATTCAGAAGCAGCTGCCACCTGAAATAGTGAGACTGACCAACCCGGTCTGGCAGCTGCAGACCAGGCTCTGCACAGCACACACTGAGGCTGACACCTCAGAACACCACCAAGAACTGCCAGCCACAGCTCCAGGAGAATCCTAGAATGTTTTGGGTCAGAAGGGACCTTCAAAGATCATCTAGTCCAACTCAGGAGCTTTCCCCAGCTTATGCACAACCGAATCCAGCAAGATGAGGAACACAAAACCACATCTGTGCTGAGCAACACAAGCAGCAAGGCATCAGAATAAGACAAGAGAAGGAGCCCAGCCAGCCCTAAGCGGCAAAACCCTGTTCTTTAT
This sequence comes from Actenoides lindsayi, assembly GCA_025331215.1. Lineage (NCBI taxonomy): Eukaryota > Metazoa > Chordata > Aves > Coraciiformes > Alcedinidae > Actenoides > Actenoides lindsayi. Next base: position 576 of record WTSP01011422.1, read on the forward strand.
CAGGTCTGCAGTGGGGCCACTCTTAAGACTACAGCTTACCACGAAGCACAGAAAACTGGAGACCATGAGCTGCTATGTTTCAAATATGGAAAGCCATACCAGCAGATCAGGGCACAGCAGGAAAGCAGCTCTCCTAGCCTGGCACCTTGGCTCTGAGGATTCAGGACAGACTTTAATCAGAATTTAAGGACAACCAGTCCCTGAACTCTCATCCCACAATGTGACTACAAGGTCTGCAAGGAAACTTCACGCTAACAACCACCAGATAAGTTTTCCTACTTGAATCGCTTCCATTTGTCACTTCCTTTGGCTCAGCTACTTCATGCTGAGCGTCAAAGCACACAGCTAACAGCCTGGTGCCATAGGCCCTGTATCATCAGCATAGTCTGAAGTCAGTACAGGAGGACTGCATTCAGAGGAGGGATGCAAGCTCAGATTCTTGACATGTAACAGCTCCTGCAAGAGCTGCTGTTGCAGGAGTCACACTGGCTGGGTGCTGGCCCTGGCACGGTGGCTCCAAGTGGTAGGAAGTCTGAAGCTGAGAAGTTTCCCCATCTTTAGCAAGCATGTTAATACCCTACCACTATTTCATGCAGTAGCTGTAAAACCCTGAGGCCTTTGGATAGCATCCTGTGAACAGAGATTCGGCTCTCCCCCTCCCATGCTTGCTGGAAGCAGGGAGAGCAAGAGCAGACTCCCAGCTTAGCAGGCGAGCTCTGCAGAGCCCAGGCAGCGCAGGTGGCACCTCAAGCTTTCAGGGGAAGGAGCAATCCCACTGCAATAGGGTAGGGGTAACCTGGTGCAGAAACCAAGACAGGTAACCAGACTGCAAGGTCCCACAAGAGCATACATTGCAGTGAAAGGTCTATAAGCACAGCACACTTTTTCCAGGGACAGCACCATCCCAATCTGATCAGGCAAGCTCTTAGAGCAGGCTTGCTCCCTATCACACTCACTGGTGGCTGTGTATTCAGGGCACTGATATCAGTACCAATGAGAGCAGTTGGCGAAAGGCACCATGAGGCAGAATGACACAGCAAGGAGAAAAAGAGTAATGAAGTGAAAAAAAAAAGAAACAGAGTAAGATACCTCCAGAAGTGGAAAATAAGGTATTTCCTTTCTGAGCTAAGCACACTGAACTGTCCCCGCTCCCTCATGCAGCATCAGGTGAAGGGAAGGAGGCGGAGATGGTTGGTGCCCCTAAAGCAATGGCACTCAGCAGCCCTCCAGGAGAGCACACTGAGGAAGGACAGAACTAGGTGGGCAACAGGAGGGCAGTCAGGGCTAGACCAAGCAAGGCCAACTCCTGACAACTGCTTCTAGAAATAGGTCAAGCCTTCTAAAGCCCTCTAGCAGAGGAACACAGACCACTCCTATCTGGAGGTGGGACAGACTGTACCAGAGCATTCATCTCTGTGGCTTTAATCATTATGCAAGTGTCTCACTACAAGCTTCACCTCTGTTCCCACAGAAAGAAAAAAAACCTAAACAAACAAAAAAACCCCAACCCCTCAGGTTCACAGCTCCAGGAAGATGGGCAGGTGCTGTGGTAGGGAGCTGGAGGAGGAAGATGTCTTTCTAAGAGGCTGTGGAGCTCAGCTGCATCAGGCAGCAAGCCTTGCTGCCAATTTGTAGTTCAGGGATACAGGATGGTTTGATAGCCGGCCAACTGGTTATCTCTTGACCTTTGAGGGTTGCTGCTCCCTTGGGAGCCCCACAGGGGCCAGGCCTGCTTTAGCCAGTTCAACAAGGGCCCTGTGCCCCAGGACTCCCTGGGGTGGCACCTCTGTGGCTATCTACCAGACTGTTTTGGTGTTGCCTGTAATTAACCTAGTGGGGAGATTAGGATGGCTTACATCACACTTATTACAGGACTGATTTCTGACTTAAATGCTGATGGGATAGGAGCGTTGGGTGTTGGATGGCTGGGGCTGAGTCTGTTGCTTGTAGATGGTTGCTGTGTAGGGAGAGAGGTGCCCTGTGAGGCTGTTAACAAAACTAACTAGGCTGAGCTCTGGTCTCTGTTGGTGGTGTGGTTTGCAGTGCTGCAGTCTGACTGCTCTTGGGCTGCTGGGGCTGGTTGTAAAGGGCCGTGCTGTTCTTGCTGAAGTTGCACTAATGAGCTGCCTAGCTCATTGGAAATACACAGTGTGCACATAGCTTGCTGTAAAGCAAGTATCTAATCCTTGATGTTGGGGCAGGATGGTCTGATACTCTGGTTTGCAAATAGTGGGAACTTTCTAGCTGAGATGGGGAGATGACACCCCGTTGATGAGAGGTGGAAGGAGATCTGTTGCCAGGTCCCTAGGTGTTGTGCAGGGTGTGTTTGAGCTCCAAGGGTTCCTGGTGCTTTGGGATGCTCAGACCTGTTTGCTTGACTTCTTCAGCTGTTCCAGGCTCAGCTTTGGGTTCCCAAGAAGATCAGGCTCCAGGGGAGTCAAATGAGAGCAAGTGTCTCCCCTGTGCAGAAGGGACAGATATCAACCACTGAGCTGTAAATGCTTGCAGTGTGTGATGTGCAGTGTAGCATGGAGGGCAGTAGGAGCAGATGCCTGGCTGGATGGTGAACCCATCTCAAAGTGCAGAGGGCCATCATGTGCTGGTGTTGTGCACAGAGGAGATGGCAGTGGTGAGGTCAGGTTTCCAGATGTTTGCTGCTCAGTGCTGGAAAACCCCTGGCCACAGAAGAAAGGCTGGCGTGGAGTTGCCACGGCTCAGGCAGGCCAGTGCACTTTGCATCCTTCTGCTTGGGGAAGGCAGTGCTTGGACCTGCTCAACAACTCACTGTCTGCAGCTCAACCACCAGTACCCCAGGGTCATTGGCTGCCCCTTGGGACACAAAGTAAGGTGGGACATCTGCTCACAGCGTATGGCACACATCAGCCTCTGGCTAATGCAGGACCAGGTGGCACACCAGTGTGGATACCAGGGCTTGCAAAGACCTCAGGGGCTCCCTGGAGATGTGGGTACTCAGCTGAGTGCAGCAGGATGATGTTCTGTGTAGGGAAGCTGTGGAAAATGCATAGGCCCTTCTCATGAGGGCCAGCAGCATGGCTGTGCTGGTTCTGCCCTGGTGCTTGCCCAGAGCCCCTGTTCAGGACAAGCTCAATGCCTCCTGTCTCCCTGAGGCACGTATGGCTATAGGAGTGCTGGAAATGCTTTGCAGGACACAGCAGTAAGAGGGACTTGTTGCTGTTCACACTGGTGGGAACTACCATGCTAGTGCTGGGTTGCAGTGGGCTTCTCCCACTGTTTGGGGGGATAGTTGTGTGGGGCTGCTGATGGGATGGTGGCTGTGTGCTCTGTGCAGCCTTCAGCAGGTCCGTCAGGGCAAAGCTGCCATGTGAGTCTTCTCACGCAAGTCTCCAGTGTCCTGTGACCCTGAATTGTTTTGAGCTGAGGTCCTAGTTAGCTGGTGGTGCTGGAGCCTCGCTGGTGTCAGAATCAGCCAAGTAATCTGTAGTGCCTGAGCTCAAGTTTTTTCTGTGCTGTATGAGGTGTAGCTCTTGGCTTGTGGATGACTGATACCATCTTCTCATCCTAGCCTGCCCAAAATAGGCAAGTGCCCCCCAGGAGTTCTGTCTCTGCCCTGGATGTGTAGTGAGGCTGACTCATTCAGCTTGATAAGATAAACACAGAGCTTGAATAGTCAGGTACCTGTGCTGGGAACTGACTCTTGAGGGTTCCTCAATCTAGCAAATAAAGGTGTAGCTGGATGTAGTGGTTGAAAGCTGAAACTAGACAGACGAGTTTGGAGCTTGCTCTTAGCCATTAAAGCAACATAAAGCTCAGCAGCTGTAAGGATTTGTACTTACTGCATTGCCCACAGCTGCTGCTGTGAGTGGCTCTCAGGGATGCAGTAGTTCCTGCTGTGTTTTTCCAGACTCTGCTGCATGTGCAGAGTGGATAATCTTGGCCATTCCCAGGACCTGAAATACTACTTGTGTTGTGGTGATACTACAAGTGAGTATTACTTGCTGGAAACCTTGGGTTGGGAAGGTGAGCATCTGCTCTGCTGCCCTGAAGTGTGGGGATCCATACCAAGTGGACTTTGCCCTGTTGCTGCAGCTGACTCTAAGGTGGCATGAGGAAGTACCTTCTGTGCTTTCTGAAGCCCAGCAAAACTTCTTAAGCTCTGTCCTTGGAGTGTGTGGCTGTGCTGCTGCTCGGAGACTTGCTTTGAGAATGGGTACTTCAGGGGGTGGGGGTAAAGGGGAGACCTGTCCCACCCCACTGCTGTTGCAGAGAGGTAATGTGGCACTCCCCGTTTGGAGGAGCACAGGGTATGACTGGGCAGGCGCAGAGCCAGCCCTGTTGCTGCACTGAAGTGACTTGCGGAGCATGGCGAGTGAGAACGGTGTGTGCCAGGCCTCTGAAGATGGCAGCCAGCAGAGCCTGCCGTGTCGGTTCTTGCTAGCACTGCACAGGTCATGTCGGCTGCTGTCCTGCCTGGGTCCCAGCTGGAGCAAAGCGGACTTTGAGTTCTTCGTCTTGCAGTGAAGCTGAAGGAGCAGTGCTGGTGAGGGCTTGAGGTGGCAGTGACTGCTGGATGCTCCCAGCTGGGACTTTAGTGGGAAGAAGGTTACTCTGGCTGCTGGTCTGGGAGAGGCTGTGTGCTTCCTGGTGGTGGCAGCAATAAACCTTCTGGAGACTGGGCTGAGGACCTGTTTCCCCAGGCCTCTGTGTGGGCAGTGATTTCTCAGCACCTTCCTGGAGGAAGGGGGAGGTGGAATTTCTGGTGGCAGCTGTGTGGAATTTGTCCCTCCAGGTGGGTGAGTCAGGTGAGGCTGGACCTGTGCTCTGCTTCCTGTCCTGCTGCTCTGGTGTCCTGTGGGCTGGGGAGAGGTTGCAGAGCAGAGGGGGCTGGGTGAGGGTGTGGTGTGTGCTCATGGTGAGGCTGAGTTTATGTGGGGAGCACCAGTCCTTCTCCCTGCAGCCTTATGTTGTCCTCCTCTGGCCTTCTCCACTGCCTGGGGATACTGTCCCCTGTCTGGAAGGAGAATGGCAATGTCACTGGTCAAGTAGGATGTGCCTAGCCTCCGAGGTGCCGGGTTATGGGGTGGTAGTTCTAACCTGGTGGGTTTTGTGCAAGGATAGAAAACCAGGAGCTCTGGTACCAGAAACTGGTGTTTGATTCTGAACCAGTGGCTTTCCTTCCTTACGCAGTGGGTCTGCCAGTGATGTGTTGCCTTTCTGGTGAGGATCAGCGGGCAGGACCCCAAAGCTGATCATAAAAGCACTGCTCTGTGGAGAGTGTGGGCCAGCTCTGCATCTCCCTTGGAGACCTTGCATCACAGTCAGGCAGAGCAGTGTGCTGGGTGGGTACAGGTGACAAGGCTGGTGGCAACATCATGGTTGTTGCGTGATAGCGCTTGAGCCTCTACAGCAGGAGCAAGACTAAGGGGCTGGAGACAGTGCTGGAGTTGGAACCTTTCCTAGCTGGCTTGCAGTGTTAGCATCATGCCTTGGAAGGACTGCTGGTGGTGGATGAAGGGGTTCCCAGCAGAGATGCGGATACAGGGCCAGGCTCACTGAGAAGTGTGGAGCCTGTGGTATAGCTGGGAGGTGGATGCTGGTGTGTGACCAGCTGAAAGCAATGCTGCTCAGATACACATGACTATCTGAAAGAAGCTGTGCTTGAAATTTGCTGATCTGCAGGCTGCCCTCCTGGGAAAACAGCTGCCTGATCTGCTCTTCCTCTCTCCACAGAGATACTGCCACCACCATGGAGGGGATTGTGACCATGTATCAGGACTTCATGAAGAAAGCAGGTGAGTGTTTGGCTCTGCCCAGCTGAGGGCAGGTGGCCCTTACTGCCTTACTGCTACAGGCACAGGGGAGTGGTCTGGCATCCCTGAAGCTGCATCCTGCCTCTGCTGTGATGTAGATGCAGCTCTGGGGTTTTGGGGCTGCCTGTTATGAAGCCATCTTGCCTCAGTGCCTGTGCAGGCCCTTTGGGGCACTTTTGCCCTCCTGGGCAGAAGATCTCCGGGCTGCCCTGCGCTGCTGTTTCAGGCTGAACCTTACTGAGTTTGGCTGGCTTCATCAGCCGCTGCTCCCAGGCTGCCCCTCCTCCCCGTCTCTGCTGGGAGAACAAAATTGCCCCGTGCCTCCTTCCACGCTGGCAGTAGCACTGCTGGCAGCAGGTTGAGGTGAGGATGCTGACCCCTTGGCACCATGGCTCTCTCCACAGATCCCCGCATTGCTGATTATCCACTGATGCAGTCCCCGTTCCTTGTGATGGGCATCCTTCTGGCATATGTCTACTTTGTACTATCCTTGGGTCCCCGACTAATGGCCAACAGGAAACCTTTAAACCTGAAGAAGTTCATGGTGCTATACAACTTCTTTCTGGTGGGACTCTCACTTTACATAGTCTACGAGGTGAGTGGTCAGCAGTAGGCTTTGTCTGGCATGTAAAAGTAGCACATGCAGGCTGCATGGGTGATGGGGAGTCCTTCTGCAGTCTGTTCTTTGCCCTTCTGCACAGGGCTTGGGAAGTGTGGTGGGTGATGTATTGGGCTTTCCCCTGATGATGCTTCTGTTGCAGTTCCTGATGGCAGGGTGGCTTACTGGGTACACCTGGCGATGTGACCCTGTGGACTTCTCACAGGACCCCAAAGCCCTCAGGGTGAGTGAGTTCTTGTCTGTCACCCAATAAGGGGGGATGGCCTTTAGCACTTCTGTTAGGACAGCAAGGTCACAGCTACTTGCCTCTTCTGAGGCAGAGAACTTAGTCTCTGGTGCTTGGTTTCATCCCAGGATTACAGTCTGGAGACCCTTGGTCACTGGGCGTGTTCAGGCTGTGACGGGTCTCCAATGTTAACACGTTCTGTTGCAGATGGTCAGTGTTGCTTGGCTCTTCGTCTTCTCCAAGTTCATCGAACTGACGGACACGGTGAGTGAGTTACTGCGGTACTGAGGAAGCCTCATCACTGCTTGTAGGGCAGGGAGTTGGGGCCCAGCGTACTTGGGGCAGGTGCTTTCTTCAGCCCTTGCAGTCTCACCTGGTAGTGCTTCTGTCTGGCATCACTGCCAGGTAGGCCACTTTGGGCTATTGCAGAGGCCACTCCTGGCATGTTACAGCTCTGGGAGCTGTGGGGTGACCTAACATGTGGCAGCAGTGAGCTTGGAGGTGAGGGTGAAGCATTGCAGAGATCAGACACTGTGAATTAGTGGCCCAGCCTGCTCTAGCTGCTCCCAAGGCTGCAGGTCCTTGATGCTGTTGGGCTTTCATTGCAGGTCATCTTTGTACTGCGGAAGAAGAATGAACAGGTCACGTTCCTGCATCTCTTCCACCACTCTGTTCTGCCTTTGAGCTGGTGGTGGGGTGCAAAGTTTGGTCCAGGTAAGATGGAAACTGGGTGCACAGCTTGGGGGAAGGGTGTGGTTAGCCCCAGACTGCTGGGAAGGGATTTTCATCCCTGTTGGGCTCCAGTGAGCTCCTTGTAGTGCTGCTTGCTGTGGAGGAGTGACTTCTGCTAATGAAAAACTGTCTTAACAGGGGGAATGGGCTCGTTCCATGCCATGATCAATTCCATGGTGCATGTTGTCATGTACTTCTACTACGGCCTCTCAGCAGCCGGACCTGCTTTTCAGAAGTACCTGTGGTGGAAGAAGCACATCACAGCCATCCAGCTGGTGAGTCTGTGCTGTGGAGCAGAGCATGTGCCCTCAGCCTCTGAGGTGAGGGACAGGCCAACCCTTGTAGCTATGAAAGGTGCAGCCAGCAGCTATTGTCTCTTGTTGCCTCTCACTCAATTTCTAGTTCTGGCTCACTGTGGGCTGTGATAGTGCTACCAGCCTTGTGTGGGTGCTGCTCAGACAGCTGTCCCTGGGCTGCAGCCTCATCATGAGGGTGAGAGGCCTGTGCTGCCTTGAGACTGGTACTTGCATCTTCCAGCTACTGCTGTGTCTTGCCAGAAGGACCTCCTCTTTTGGAGTGAGAAAGGAGCCTACTGGTTGCATGTAGAAAGAGGGTCTTTAGTGGGATCCCTGACCCTGCTCCCATGAATAACTTGTTCCTGCTCTGCCTTGCTCCCAGGCACAGTTCGTGATTGTCTCTGTCCACATCTCCCAGTATTACTTCATGCCCAGCTGCCAGTACCAGTTCCCCATCTTCATCCACCTCATCTGGATTTATGGAACCATCTTCTTCATCCTCTTCTCCAACTTTTGGTACCAGTCCTACACCAAGGGCAAGCGGTTGCCCAGAGTGGCTCAGCAAGCAGCCCAGCACAACGGTAGCAGCATCCATGAGAATGGCACCATCACCAATGGCAAGGTCAAAGCCAACTAGAGGGCAAGGCCCTCCCAGAGCCAATGAGAGCCCAGGGGCAGAGGCAGCTGGGACCTGTTCCCCTGCTCCTGGGTGCTACTAGCCAAGTCAAGTGCCTACAGACTGTTGTACCCCTGTGCCCAGCCCTGCTGTCCTCTGTCTGCATGCCCAGCCCCTCGGCTCTGAGTAGCCATGGGCACCTTCTCCTGCTCCTGGGAGGGCTTGTGCTGTTTCTCAGTGTTGTTGAGCAGAGAGGCAGCTGCTTGCATCACAGCTGTGGGGCTGCAGTCCCATTCCAGTGTTTCCAAAGGAACTTCCCCAAAGTGCCTACATCTGGCCCTTCTGCCTGGGGGCCCTTTCCTTCTGAGTAGGACCAAAAGAAGAGACTGATCCCTGTCCTGGTGCCCTCTCCTCTTCCCTGTCTCATCAGAGCCTGCAGGGATGAGCAGACTTGTCCCTGGCTGCTTGCTGCTGCCAGCTCAAGTGTGAGTGCTCCTGCTCTACCATGCCTTGTGCCACTTTGTTCTGTGCCACAGTGCTGCATGTCCCTTCTGCTCCCTGTGTGCCCAGGTGAGGGTTCCTGCCCTGGTGTATCTGCCCAGGCGTGGCTGTGGAGAACGTAGGGGCAGTGTGTATGGGACACAAGGGCCCAGACCTGCCCAGTACAGTACACATGTCCTGTGCCTAGTATGTAGCAGGGGTTGTGACAGCCTGAAATGCCTCCCCTACAGAAGCCCACGTTGCCTTGCCTTTCTATACCTGGACTGGGTGCTCGATGTGTGCTTCAGCCACATTTACCTGATCCTGTATGGCTGCTGGTGGCTTGCTCCAGAGTGGGGGAGGCCAAGTGCAGCCTTGTCTTGGATGACTTCCATTCCTGCAAACTCAAGACTTGAGCAATAATTGCCCCTAGAATCAGCTCCTGGGCTCTCCTGCTGAGGACCAGCCCTGTGCTGGCCCAGGGTGAGCACAACAGAGGATGGTTGTAGTGTGCCTTGCTGGGGTGTAACAGTGAGCACCTCTTGCCTCTGTGGATCTGGCTGGGCCTGGGTGAAGGTGTACAGCAGGGCAGTGCTGCAGCTCTCCTGGGCCTGGTGCCCATCACCTGCTCCTGGCTGTAACCAAAACCATGCTGATGGCCTTGAGGAGATGATGAAGGACCCAGGCCCTGTCAGATGGGGCTGCTCTTCTATCACAAATAAATAGACAGAAGGAGAAATGGCTCTGCCCTCTTGTTTTCCTGACTTGCTGTGCTCAGAAGCTTTTCTGGGTGCTTGGTCCTGCCCAGTGTGGTTGGAGGCAGAGCTGGAGAAGCAGCTGGTGCAGCACGTTTGTGTGTTGGGGGGAGAGGGTGATAGCAGTGTGCTGATGAAACAATTGGCCATCTACTACCAAGTGCTTCGGTAGAGCAGTGCTCAGGGCAGGAAATGTGTCAAGGCTCCTGTTGTGAAAGTGGCTCCACCCTGTGAAAGAATGGCTGGGGTGGAGTGTGGGTGTGGGCTGGGACCGGAGCCAGGGGCCCAGGCGGAGCTGCTGCTTTTCAGAAATCCTGGGGAGCTGAAGTGTGGCAGAGCGGGGAGGAGAGACCCTGGGAACCCAGGTGATTGGGAACCAGGGGTCTTGTCGCTTTCTGCATCTGCTGAAGCTGTTGCCATCTGTGCATGCCCCTGCAGTGTGCATCTGTGCAGAACGTAGCTCAGGTCGGTCCCAGGGAGGTTCCTGTTGCTGCTGCCTTGCACTTCCTGCAGAAGTGCATCTTGCTGGGCTCTGTTGTCTCCTCCACCGGAGACAGCCTGGCTTCCCTTCAGTGCTGCTGGGGTGTAGTGCTGCCATCCCCATCACCCTGTGCCTGGGGCCCTCCTGCCCAAAGAGGCCAGCCGAGGTGCTGACTCAGGCTGGGGAGAGGGGTGGGTAGCCTGCTGGGCTGCTTGTGGCTGGGAGGAATGTGCCAGGCCAGCAAGCCCAGTGTTGTGGGACGGCTTTAGTGGATGTCCATCCAAAACCCTGGAGCAGGGCTTGGTGTGAGGGAAAGCTCTGCTGGCCCTGCCTGGGCTGCTTGCACACCTCAAGGCCATGCTTAAAGATGGGAAAACCTATTCAAGTGACTGGCACTGATGTGACCAATAAACTGAACAGTGCATGGGCATCAACCCACTGTACAGGGCTCAGCACCCCTCTATATACAAAGTCTTAAAATGGGATCTGGCTGCTGCTCTGTGTAGTGTTTTCCCAGTTACTGCTCCTTCTTGGTGGGTAAGGGCTGGCAGGAGAGCTTGATTTAGTCCCTGCTGAAGCTGTGTGCAACAACTTCAGAGCTCAGAAGTCACTACTTCAGGAGCTGTAGGTGAAGTCCAGCTGAGAATGGAGCTTTTCCCATCTAGCCCCCTCCTTCCCTGCCTCAGCTGGCTCTCTAATGTCTTTGGTTTTGCTTAAAATAGTATCAGTACTTTAACCTACTTGCACATGGCATTTTAAATTGGGCTGTTCCTTCTGTGCGCTCTGCTCTCCCTTCCTCCAATTGTTCCTGTTAGCTGTGAGCTTCAAAAGGGGCTGGCTGTGGCACTTGGTAATTTATACACTGTTGCAGTCAGTCCGCTCTGAAGCAAATTCACACCTTATATGGTGGTGGGTCCTGGGCCTACTGGGTCAGTGCCCAGCTCCTTCCTCTGCTCTGCCTTACTCCAAGGTAGCAGGACCAGTATGGGGCCAAAGGAAGACACTGCAAAACTGTCACCGTCTAGTAAGGCTGTGAGGACTTTCAAGGTGTCTGTCATGTACTGTTTCTGGGGGTGGGTATGTTGCTAAGGCGTGAGGCAAGGCAGGCTCTATGATTACAGATAAGTGAAGAAAATGCACCAGCTTTCAGGTAGATAAAGCCTTCCTGCCAAGGTCAGGAACCCCTGGAAGCCTCCATCTACTGGGGGATCACAGGGCTAGTCTGTACTAACTCCCTGGAGTGTGAGGCAGGGCTCCTACCACAGCAGCACAGCTCTGGGGAAGGAGCAATACCTTGCATGTGAGTTCCTGTGCTCTTCCCTGTTAGATCCAGCTGCTGCCTTGGGAGCTGCTTCTGGAAAGGAAGGAGTGTTCCTTCTTTGGCCCTCCCCTATTCTTCCCCTGCTGGCCAAAGGGGAATGCATCAGCAGCCCTGCTGGGATGGTGCTGGGCTCAGCTGCTACACACTCTTTTTTTTGAGGCTGTGCTCTGTAGGTCAGCAATGGGTGTGGGGCTGCTCTAGGGGGTTGTGGGGCACACCCTGGCTGACCTCAGCACAAGTTGGTGCCAATGCAGTGCGGGAGTCTGGTGTTAGGTGCAGTGTGGTCTGTGCTGAGGGGAAGGTGAAAACAGTTACTGATAATCCACCCGTAGCTAATCACAGGCTGAGGGGAGGCCCAGACTCTGTCAAGCTGCTTTGCACAGGCCAAGGTGCTAATCAGCTGTACAGTGTCCCTGGCAGTGCCTGGCTGTGGTGCAGCTGAAGGACAGGCTCCCATATCTGGTGCAGCTTCACAACATCAGATGCCATGGCTCCAACATGCAGAGCAGTGGGGCTGCTGTGGCTGTGCTGTCTCTTGCTCAGGTAAAGGCTCAACTATGCTTCCCAGGCCGTGCACCAGCATAACCCAGGCTGGAAAAAATGCATTTTCCCAAGTGCTGGGGAGTCAGGCTCTACCAAATGTCAGCAGAGCCCTGTGTGCAGCCTCAGCTTGGCACCATGGCTTCCCCTCAGCAGAAGATGGGCGCAGAGATCAGGGTTGCTGGAAGAACAGGAGTAAGGGTCTTGCACAGGATTGGTGGTGCGTTCAGAGTCTCTTGCCTGACACCCAAAGTAGCTGTGGCAATGTGAACTAAACTTTTGTTCTGAATCAGGCTTCATGCCATTGCCTGCCCCTTTCTGACCTTTGGTGTGATTGCAGCTGGTGCTGTTTCCCTGTCCTTGCCTGGGCCCCCCCCCCCTTTATTTTTCTCCAATAGCATTTGGCTGCTCAATTCAGTGCTAAACTCACTGCAAAAGCAGCTGTTCACAGCTGTTCTACCCTAGCACTGTGAGCCCAGAGCAGTGGCTGCACAGAGCAGAACAAGACCAGGTGCTGTGTACAGGTGACACTACAGCTCATACTGCCCAAGGCAAGCCCCCAGCCTGCTCTGGCACCGCTGATCATGGCTGCCACAGTGAGATCCCCCCTGGGCAAGAGGCAGGATAGAGGGAGACTGTGCTTCCAGTTTTTGTTCCTCCCCTCTAGAGCTGGCAGTAGCCAGTTGCAGCTCTGTGGAAGCTGAGACAAGTCAGCAGTACTTCTAGCACCACAGCAGAGCTGGAGCCCTAGGCAGTGTCAGTTCTGATGCACACTGATCAAAGATGGAGGGCTAGGAAGTCATCTAGGCTACAGCTTTCTGCCGTGGTAGAGCTGTTACACTTGTGGTCAGCATGAAGACAGTGGCAGAGTGAGATACCTGCCTTAGCTGGGACAGATACAAAAGCGCAGCCAAGGCACAGCATCCTTCTCCCTGGACTCTGCTGGTCTGAGGCTGCTTGCAAACTTCCCTAAAGAGCACCACCCCTTGCCGAGATTCCAAACTGCAGAGAGGAGGGGCTGTGTTCCATGAGTCAGTGCCACCTCTTCCATCAGACTCCATAAAAAAAGTCAAATCAAAGCACTTTATTAACATTTAAAATACTGTACAGTGTGTAAGCCAAGTTCCCCCCCCTCTCTATAACAGCCTCGTGCACTCATCGGATGCCCTGGTGAATGATGCTGCTTTTGGCACTGTTGGCCTTCTCTTTCTCCTTCTTCTTGATAGGGTCCATCTCAAAACAGCGCCAGAGCCGCAGCGTTTCATCAGCAGCTGCTGATGCCACTGTTGCACCATCAGGACTCATGGTCAGGTTCAAGACTCTGGCAGTGTGACCTGGGAAGTCAGAGGTGTGCAGTCAGGGCTGGGGTGATGACCCCACTGCCCTGGTTCTGACACAATGGTCACACTTACTCCCCCTCTGCCCTACCAGCTTGCACACCTGTCCCCACGCCCTGCTGCGGCAGCACAGCTCATTTGAAGCAAAGTGTGCCTCCCTCCAGCAGCAAGCCCTTGGACACCATACTTTATCAGTGATGCTCTAGGCTAACCACGCATCTGCTCAAACCAAGGATTACATCTGCCTTCAGGTTCTAGCAGCCCTCCCTTCCCCAGGCAAAGGGTCCAGCATACCTCGCAGCTCAGTAACCTTGGCCATCGTTGGGTACTTCCATATAACCAGCTGATTCTGTGCAAAGCCATGGCCTGAAATGAACTCCTTGTAGTTTGTTGACCACAGGATAGAGCAGACCTAGGAAGAGGCAGTGATACAGGTAAGACAAGCTGTGCTGATGTTTCCACCCAAAGATGAGCATGGTCTCCTCCTTTCATATGCCCCTGGGCCTCAGGAGCCAGTAGCTCTGGGTAGGTGTCCTGCCAGAAGGTGTTTGTGTCTCACCTGGGAATGAGCATCAACAGCACTGAGGCAGGTGCCAGAACACACATTCCAGATGCGGATATGTCTGTCACTAGTCCCACCTCCAGTGGCTAGAACATTCGACTGCCATGGACACCACGCCACAGCCTGAGAGAAAAGAATTAATTCTTGGACGTGCAAGAGGCAACCTGTGCACAGCCAGTACTGCATGTCTGCCTTGCACGCAGACATGCCCACAACGGCCCTGCACTCACCTTGACAGCGCCCTGGTGCTGAGTGAAGGTCTGTACAGGAGCAAAGTCTCCACTGTCCCCTTGGGTGCATGGCCAGATGTTCACCAGGTTGTCATTGCCACCACTGGCCAGGTAACGGCCATCTAGAGACCACTTGAGCCCACACACCTCCTGTGTGTGGCCAGCAAGTGTGGCCACATGATGCTCAGCCACTCTGACATCATGATGGTGGATGTGACCAGTCCGTGCCCCACTGCAGAGAAGAAAATTTGCAGGGTCAGGTTGACACTTTCACCAAAATCTATGTCTGTGCTTTTGCAAGACTGTCACACCTTCCACTGGGTTTCAGCCAGTGTTACCAGTACCTCTGGCCTGTTGGTGAGTGCAAAGCAGCCACAGAAGCTCTTCACAACTGCAGCACAAGAAGCAAGGGAGAAGAGAGGCCTTCTCCCCACAGTGCCATTACAACAGGCTGAGTAAGAAACCCCAGCCAGGACAGAGACTCCTCTGCCATCCCCAGTTTGCACCACTCACAGATCTAGGATGCGCTTCTGCAGCAGTTGGACACTGCCTTTCCCCTACCCCATGCTTTACCTGGAGAGGATGTAGCTGTTCCAGCTGAGGGACCCCACGCGGGAAGAATGGCTGGTCATGTTTCGGAGACGTTTCTGCTGCTGTATGTCCCATAGCTAGAGAGGCAGAGCAGTAAGTTCTCCAGAGGGTGAGGAAACCCAGCCCTGTTGCTTTGCCCCAGAAGCCTCTCTGCACAGGCTTGCCAGTGTGGGAGCAGAGATAACTTGTATCTCATGCCTGCAGAGCAGAAGGTAACTCCAGGTGTCAAAAACCCCAAAGCTGAACTCTGCCTGCACATGGCAGTTGGGTGCCGGCTGTGGACATTTCCACCCCACACCAGTCAAGACAGGTCAGGCTGCATTGTAATCTTGTGCCTGCCAAACCTTTGTCCCAAGGCCCCAAAGCTCCAGCAATCCCTAGAGGACACCTCTAGTTTTACTGCTGCACTCACCTGGACCTCAGCATTACTTGTGCCAACAGCAAGGTAGTTTCCTTCTTTAATCCATGACACAGAGGAAACATAATCATCTGGATGCTCCATTTGCAGCAGCTGGATAATCTCCCCAGAGGTGTGATTCCACAAATAGACAGAGTTGTCCAGAGCCACTGCCAGGAAGTTCTGAGAGCTCCAGTCAATGAGATTCAGATCTACAATTTGAAAGAGCAACGCAGGTCACACTGTGCTAACCTGGAGAGCCCTGCCCTTCACCAGTGTTGATGCTAAATCCTCCACTGCACCAGGTATATGTGCAGATGTGCACACAGGTAAGGGACAGCCTTCTGGGTCAGGCATCATGTCAGCCAGTAGGGTCAGGCAGCTCTGATCCAAGTCACCTACACAGCACTCTGGCTGACTGTTCCTACAAGGCTACACAGGGATGCTCCAGAAGCAATCCATGCCAGCCTGGGTGTGTGAGATACTGAAAGTGCCCAGCTACACCGTCCTAGGAACCACACTCCAGTGCAGAGTGATCTCAGTGCCCAGCACTCAACACTACAGCCTGCTTACAATAGTCATTGCGGATCTCTGGCGCATCCAGGATCCGTTCTGGCATCGAGGGAATGTATCTGCCATTCTTCCTGCTGGATCCAGGTGTCATTTTCTGACTGTAGAGCACTTTCAGGTTATTCTGATAGCCTGTGTGTAGAGAAACAGATTTGTTAACACAGGTTAGTGTTTCCTCCCAGCTGAACACTGCTCATCTAACTAGAAAACACTTCCAGTGAAAGGGAAGTCCTGGGAGAAGAGATGGGCTCAGAGGAGCACAGCGTGCGAACATCACTATGGCAAGCTCGGGTTCCCAATTTCACAGGAACAAATTTAGCTGACAAGCACCTGACTTTCTGTGTCCCATTATGTTTAGTGACAGTTAAGCTCCAAAGTGCATGGCAGAAACCCCAGCCAGGACAGAGACTCCTCTGCCATCCCCCGTCTGCACCACTCGCAGATCTAGGATGCAAATCTGCAGCGGTTGGACACAGCATGGCATGAAGCTTTTGCAGACCTCAGGAAGGTTTGCCACCTGCAGTACAAGTGAGCAACTGGCAGCCACTTCAACATTTGCAAATAAATTAATTGTAGCTGTTATGCAGCCTTTCAACCTCAGGAACCCTAAAGAGACAGACTCCAGTGTGAACAGGAGCTCTGAGAGGCCACCAGTTGATCTCTTGTGTGTCCACAAGCAGAGGCCCCCCAGAGGACCTCTGTGTTGCTGTTCCCCTGCCCAGATCTCTCCAGCCGAGTCAACTCACACAAACCCTGTATCATACCTTCTGGTGCATTCTGTGGCTTTCCACTGAGGCGCAGGATCTTTGCCTCTTCTATATCAAAGCCATTCAGATTCACTGCCCAAGCTTTCTGCTGCTCCTACAGAGACAAACCACCCTCAGTGAGATGCATTTGAAACACAAAGCCCATGCTGCACTCCAAGGGCAGCTGGCAGAGTGTACACCTGAGCCACCTTCTGGGATCAGGAGGTGTACAACTGTGCCATGGAAGTCAGCTACAGGCAGGGAGGTCAAAGTAGTTTTTCCTCAGACACTGACACACTGTCCCGCTCACATTTTCATACAGAAGAGTGGCCAGTTCAGTGTCTCATTGCCAGTGGGAAAGCCACAATGGACCAGGTGTTTCATGAACTGATTTCAGAACACAGCATACACTTTCCAGAATAGCTCCCATGTAGTCATTGTCCTAGAATGGCTACTACCAGCAGTTTCACTGAGCACAAGCTCACAGCTTTGGGTCTCTGTAGCCTGATATATTTTGAAGTCTCATGAGCTGAAAGCTGAATTTTGCTGCCAGAATCGGCACAGCCCACAGCAAGGGGAAGCAGAGGCATGAGGCTCTATGCTCTTTCCTGTGCCTAGGGAAACAGCCCTACAGAGCGGCCATGCTCAGGCTCTGTGTAGTAGCTGTGTACCTGTTCCATCTGCAGGCTCTACAGCTTCCACCTCATCCCAGGCTCCTGAAGCCCAGAGCTGGAAGCATGGGTGGCTGGGCTTGTCTGCCTCATGTGCCCGCTTGATAGAACCTACGGTTTGCTTCTCTGTACAAGGCCAGGAAGGACAAGGTGTTTGGTAGCAATCACTGTAGCAACTGTAACTTAGCAACAGGCTCACCTTCTTGGTAGGGGACTCCTCAGCAGGGTCATTCTCTTTGGTTAGGAGGAAATTGGCCATCTCCATGTGCATAGTGCTGCGGTTGGGAATGTAGCGATCCCCGCCAGCCTTTGTTGGGGTGCTCTGGATTTTGGATCCAGATTTACCTGCATTCACATGCATAAGTACTGGTGTATAGATATTGAACAGCCTATATTAGAGCTTTCAAGAGACAGCTAACCCACACAGCACACTTCCACAGCACACCTACCAGACAAGGTCCAGAGAAGCAGGACTCAGAGCTCATGCCATCCAGTCAAAACTAGCTCATTCCTATTTTTGCCCCCCCATAGCTGAGCACACTAAGCTCTGGTTAGGGACTACCAAGAGACAACTCTTTAGGTCTGGCACAATTTCAGAGTTCACAGATAAGAGGAGAATGCAAAAATGCTGTTACAACATATAAAACTCAGCAGGCAATCCCACCTACTCTTGTCCCAACACGCAGCTGTACCAGCAAGGCTCAGCTTGGGAATCAGCAGCTCACGCAGGCCCAGTGCACAGAGCTCTGCCCACCTCATGCCTGGGAGAAGGTGGGTGACTCGCAGGAGCCAGGCAGGGTAGCCCACCTCCTCCTGCCCGAGCAGGAAGCCCGTTGGGACAGCCCGGCACGGGGCCCAGAGCCCCACGGCTACAGACGAGCAGCCCGAGCCACGTTCCTCCACCCGACCCGTGCCACCGCTCACCGGGGGTCCTGGACGGCGTCTTGCTGGAGCTGTGGGAGCGATTGACCGGCTTCATAGGCGACAAGCCGGCGGCGGGACTGTGCCCGGGCAGGCCGCTCTCCTTGGCCTTGCGCTGCCAGCGGGCGGGGGGCGCGTTAGGGATCGGCGTGTCCAGCTTCAGCAGCCCGTGCAGGTCCGCCTCGAACACGAACTGCGCCATGGCGCTGCGGGCGGGCGGATCAGCGGGGCCTGCGCAGGGACCCGGCCAGGCTGCAGATCCGCTTCGCGGGGGCCCCAGCCCGGCTGCCCCTCATGGCACCCCGGCTGCTCCAGCGCAGGACACCCCCCTGCCCAGCCGCTCCCCAGGGGCCGCTCCAGCGCAGGACACCCCCCTGCCCGGCCGCTCCCCAGGGGCCGCTCCAGCGCAGGACGCCCCCCTGCCCGGCCGCTCCCCAGGGGCCCCTACAGCGCAGGACACCCCTCCGCCCCAAGGTCCCCTCTTTCGCTTCCCAGCCGCCCCTCAGCTCCCTGCCCCTCACCTCCCCTCCGCAGTCGCAGCTCACGCAGCCCTCCTCCGCGGCAGCAGTTAAACCCCGCGCGTCCGCTCCTCCCATTGGCTGCTTCAAACCCAACGGCCGCGCGACCGTGTCACGCCGCGCTGGGATTGGCTGGACAGGGGGGAGGGGCGGGGCTTTTCCCGACGGGCGGCTATGGGTTACTGGTTGGGGTGCGCGCGGGCGGGCAGCGGCCGCGGGGCGCAGCGAAGGAGAGAAGAGCCGGGGTTGCTGCGTATGTCGTTTATGTCGGGGTGGGGGCTGCGGCTCAGGGCGGCCCGCGCGGTTCCCAGCCGCTCAGGAGCAGGTAGGACTGGTTAGCGATGTCGGTGCCGGGCAGCCGTCCCGCAGCGTGCTCTGCGCCCTCCTCCCGCCGCGGGCCGGGCAGCACCTCCAGCAGGCAGGGCAGGACGGCCTCCTCCGGCGGCTGCTTGTGGAAGGCGTTGGCCTGGGGGGGGGACACAAGGGGGTGCGCTGGGGGCTGCCCTTCGAGCTGCCCTTCGAGCTGCCCCCGGGGCCGCCGGCGGCGGGCCCTGCCCCGGGCCCCTCACCTGGCCGTGCTTGCCGCTTTCCTGCAGGAAGCCGCCGAGTGCGCGGTGCAGATCGGGGACGGGCGGCCAGAGCTTCTGCTTCACGTTGCTGGGTACGGGGAAGGGAGCGTCGGAAGGCAAACTGTCCTGGGCTGCCCTGGCACCCCCGGGCGGGGTGCTCAGGCCTCGCGCTGGAGCCCCCCCGGCCCCGGCCCAGCCCAGCCCGTACCTGTAGAGCGAGGGGAAGGTGCAGCGCAGCCCCAGGAGCACTCCCGTGAACAGCAGCGGCACCACCGTGACACTCGGGATGATCCAGCCTACATCGGAGGAGGAGCTGCTGGGCCTGTAGCCCTCCCCAGACCCAGCACCACTGAGCCCTTCACAGCCCTCTCACCCTTTGGCTCTCCCCAGCCCATTGCCAGCACTCTCCGCCTCCTGCCTTCAGCTGTATGGCTGCTCTGGCCGCAGCCTCTGCTCCTGCCCTGTCCCTTACCTGTATCAGCTATGGCATCAACCACGACAGGTTTGGACCAGGGACTCCAGCTGCCCTGGTACCATGGCCCACTGGGCTGAGCCCGCACCTGAGCATGGTAGCGGGCACCTGGCCGTAGGTCCAGGACTTCTTTCCTGGCTGCCCGTGGGACCTGCAGGACCTGTGAGGCAGAGCCAAGCTGGAGGTGGCAGATGCTACAGGTGGCCAAGGGGCAGCACTGGTGTGCAGGTCCATCCTGCCTGACCCTGTTTGGGCCATGTGCTGGCAGTGGTGGTGCACATTGCTGCCCGTGGGAGATCTGGCTGTGTGTTACCTTCCAGTCATGGCTGTTCTCCACGGCATAGCGGATCTGGTAGTCCAGCTGCTCAGCCAGCACCTCCAGAGGAGGCAGCCACTGCAAGCTCAGGCGGCCTTGTGACACGCTCGCCTGCATGAGCTGTGGGGCATCTGTGAGCACTGTTGGAGATGGGAATGTATTGCTGCCATGAAACAGGACATGGGATGCTGTATCCAACGCCAGCTGTGCAAGGGTAGGAGCCACAGTGGTGTTAGGACTCACCGGCCTGGTGCAGCCAGAAGGGTTCCTTGAAATAGCTGAGTGTGGGTGACGTATGGGGTTGAGTGATGTTCACCAGGACAGAGATGGCTCTGCCAGCCCTGGGCTGGAAGGTGCAGGCATGAGTGCCCTGTGCCCCCATGCTCACCTCCTCACACTGCTGCCATGTGTCCTCCCTGCGTGAGGAGTGGGGAGCCAGTCAGCCCCACCATGAGGGCCCATTCCTCTTGACAGCTGCCAGCTTTGCTCAGGGGTACCCTGTCCCCACAGCCAGCACTGCCTCATTCCTCCTGCACTTGCCCAGGAAAGCGGGGGCTGGCTGTAGTAGGGAGGGTCAGTGTGGTCAGGAATGGTGGTGGGGAGGTGCAAGGTCGATGGTTGTAGAGCCGGGCATGGGGCCAGGTGGCACAGTGTGGGATTTGGGATGCTGAGCTGGGGTTGGGGGTCCCTGGGATGTGCTGCCCTGCTGCCTGAGCACCACGTCCACACCATGGCCCTTACCTCATGCTGTCCCCGCTCAGAGGTGGCCGGTAGAACAGCTGGTGGGAGCCATGGGGCTCTGCGGGGTCCCAGCTCCACTCACAGCGCACATGCTGCAGGTCAGAGGTGCTGCAGCACAACCCGATGTCTCCTGGGCAGGTGAGACGGGAGGGCTGCTTCTCACTGGCCCCTCCCCCCCCCAAACCTGGGTGCTGCATCTCACCTACCCTAGCCCCCCCACCCCTCACAGACCCAGGCATGGAGGCCACCTCGTTGTGCCTGCCAGTGCTGCAGCAGGGGGGGTGGTCGCTCACCAGAGGAGTGGGGTGTCTCTGCAGCCACCGCCTGTGACCAGGGCCCCCAGACGCCGTCCATGGAGGTGCCATCGGGCTTGCTGCGCACCTGGATGTGGTACCTCGCACCTGGCCGGAGGTCCCGGAGGACCACCCAGGTGCTGGCCTGGACCAGCCCCTGCAGGACGAGAGGCCGGGCTGGGGAGCAGCCATGGCCCCCAAATCCCCCTGCCCGTCCCTGGCCCCTCTGTGTACCTGCCCCGCTCCCGGGGCGGCCGTGGCTGCCCGTGCCGCGGGTGTGCGGGTGCTGGCAGCCGACTGCCTGGAGCGGGGCCCGGGCCGCTGCTCGCCGGGGCTCCGCACGCTGCTGCGGGGCACGGCCGGGGAGCTGGCGGGGCAGCACCGCACCTCGTAGAGGAAGAAGTTCGGGTAGTCGGGGAGCGGCGGCTGCCATGAAACATAGAGCTGCCCGACGGCCCCGGCCCAGCGGGTAGTGATGTTCACCGGGGGGGCAATGAGACCTGTGGGGAACATGCCGGGGTGTTTGCCCTTCTGCAGCAGCCCCTACCTGGGGCACTACCCCTGGTCCTGCCGGGGGACAGCCTGCGGTCCCCCCAGGGTCGCCTCCGTGCCTGGCGCTCAGGGTGCTGCCGGTCTCCGTGGTGGGCAGAAAGGCGGGAGACCCAGGTCTGGGAACTGTCCTGGTGTCACGGGAGTATTGCCTGGTGAGAGAGACTCACCCACTGCATCCACGCTGAGATCCCGCCAGTACTTGCTCTGGTTGGTGCTGGCGTCCAGGACGCGAAGGTGGAGCTGGGTGAAGAGCCGCACGTCCTGGCTGGGGAAGACGCAGACGTGCCGCATCCTACCGGCACCTTGGCGCCACGTGGAGACCGTGCACGCCGTGGGTACGTCCCTGAGGAACCGAGAGCAGGGTCTTGCAGCACACCATGGCTCCTGCCCGGGGCTAGGCTGGAGGAGAGGGGACCCTGGGCACGGCACCAAGACCTCAGTGTCACACCAGCTCCTTCGCTGTACCCCTGTCCTGCAGGGCACCATCCCCACAGGACTGATGGACAGCAAAGGTCCCAGCCCTGCCGCAGGGTGTGCGGTGGCCGCTGTGTAGCCCCGGTGGGCTCTCCACCATCTGTCCTTGCAGCTGGGAGCCACTGGGATGTCACAAAGAGCTGCGGCACCCTGACTCTGATGCTTTCTCCATGGACTGGGGGGAGGCTGGGCTGTGTCCCCACCACCTCCTACCTGGTGTACCAGTAGTAGAAGTGGCATATCCCGCTTGCAGCCTCCTCCTCATCCCAGAAGCAAGTGAGGTCCTCGAAGGAGCGGGAGAAGCAAAGGATGTCCTCGAGTACCCCTGCCAGCAGCGCAGCATCTGAGAGGAGCGTGGACATGAAAGAACCCCTGGGCACAAGCCTTCCCACCTGCATCCCCCTGCCTCACGCCCTCTGGCTGGCTTACCCCCGAGGCCAGTCTGCACAGGCATCTGGGGCAACGTGGGCATGGCCATGACACAGGTGCCCTCCACCAGCTTGGCACGGCAGGGAGGGACATGGCACCCATGTTGGCTACTGGCTTGCACTGGGGTTCTGGCTGGCAGCAGGGCTCCCTGCCAGCCGGCCCCACCACTCCCCCCTCCTCAGCGCTCAGGGTCCTTTGGGACAAACATCCCAAAATAGCCCTGCGGTCGGAGGGGGGTTCCGCGCCCAGCGATCGGCGGGCAGCACCCCTGCCCTGCTCACACCGGAAGGTGCACGGAAGTGAGATAAGGAGGAGCAGCACTCGGAGAGAGGGAAAGGGCCTCGGGGCTGGTGTGGGGGCCTGTGTTCCTGAGCTGGGAGGGATGCTCAAACCCTGTCCTGAGGAGTGCTTGGGGGACTGTGGGGTTCCCTGCCCTGCTCAGCCAGCCGCTTGCTCAGTCCTCGCAGGGGGAGGAACTGGAGCATCATTACACCTGGCAGGCTCTCCGTCCCAAACACCAGTGGCTTTGCTGCCACACATGCACCTGTCCCGGCTGTCATGGTAAAGGAGAAAGCCCCAAGATGTAGGTGTGCGAAGCACAGGGGTGGCCTTGCTGCCCTCAGCATTGCTCCAGCACTACCTTCTCCCTCACTGCCTCTGCCCTAGGACTTGTTCCAGCCCTCCCTCCTACTCCTCTTCCCCCTGGAATGTGCCCCCTTCTCCAGGGGCTGCCTCAACTGCAGGACCCCACAAGCCTCCTGCCAGTGCCTGGTTCTGCTCCATGTGCTGAGTTCATCAGTTCTCTGCTATGTGCCCCCTGTGCTGCCAGTGGAGCCCACCCTGGGTGAAGAGCAAGGGACAGTCCCTAAGTGTCCTTGCCATCTTCTCAGCATCCTTCTGCTCTCCCTGTCCCTTCCCTTGCACTGACCTTCCCCAGCCCCGTTCCTCCTTTCTCAGCCCTGTGTTGCCTTCCTCCTCCAGTCCATGTCCCCTCCACACAGACCACAGCTACCGGCTGAACTGAGGACGCTCGGTGGGGCAGACAGATCATGGCAAGGCTGGTGTGGGAGCACTAGAATTAGTCTGGCAGTGACCCCACACTATCTGCAGTACAGAGCTGTGCTGTCAGACATTAGCTTGAATTTTGCTCCAACCATCATTATCATCGTAACTCTGAGAATTTCTGATGAGTGGGGAGAGCCTCTGCTAACTGTGCAGGACTGGGAACCCCAGGCTGCCATCCCAAAGGGGTGCCTGGGGGCTGCCGGGTCCTACCTGCAGAAAGCAGGGACGTCCCTCTGCTCTGGGCACCCCAGGGTGTCCCATGGGCGAGAGGGGTGCTCCATTGCCTACCCTGAACACACACACACACACACACCCACACACACCCACACACACACACACCCCCATCCACCCTCCTGGGATATTTCCTCCCCAGCCCTGCAGATTTTGGCTGCTGTGGGTGCTCGCTGCCCATGCCCAGTGTGCTATCTCCTCTCTGTCCCATCCTTTTGGGGAGGAAATGCTCCAAGGACCTACCTTGGGATGTCACCGGCTCGGGCGCTGACGATGTGCTGTGGAGGCTGAGTAGGGTGGCAGGGAGCAGCGAGAGCAGCCAGCCCCAGCACAGGCAGGCTGCCATCCTGCAACCTGTGTGCCAGGGCTGTGTGTGCTGTGCTCAGCCCTTCTCAGTGCCCTGGGAGCTGCTGCAGCTCTGCTGGGCGATACCTTTATCTGGGAAGTGGTGGCTGTGCAGCTCAGGAAGCCTGGCTGGATGTTCCCCCCGCCCCATTGCCGGCACTTCCCCGTGCCTAAAACCACCACGCCGTGGCCCCTCCACCACCAGCCACGGTGTTAAGGGAGACTGCTCCTATCAGATAGGCAGCACGTTCTGCCCTTGTGGCTGCAGGCACGCTGGGAGGCTGGGGTAGGAAGAAAAACAACCCCTGAGAAGCCAGGGAGGCCCCTGTGCAGGGCAGGGCAGGCTGTTGGGGCCTGGAGGCACATGGGAGCATGGGACATGGGGTGGCTGGTCCAATTCCATCCCACCCTGTGCCACCTGGCACTGGTAGGAACTGGGTGTGCTCTGCATGGCGGTGCCAGGAGGAGAGTTGCAGGCCCATTCAGAAGCCAGTGGTGCTGTTGCAGAGCTGGGCTACCAAAGTGGGGGTCCTCAACCTCGTGTCAACCCACCACTGCCACTTGGTGCAGGTGGCTGGAGGGGTGTCTCAACCTGACAGGTCACAGCACTGTGACTCAGCCTGGGGAGCACCAGCCAAGGTGTGGGGAAGGCACTCACACACCTATCCCCACTGTGCCAAGGGCTCGTTGCTTTCTCCACGCCCTGCAGCTGGGGGCAGCACTAGAGGCACTGAGGGGGCACTGGAAGAGCCAGCGTCAATTTGTCACAGTCAAATTTTGTCAAACCAGTCCCACTTTCTTTTCCAGCTATTGGGCTCTGCCATCAGGGAGGCAAAAAGCAGAAAGCTCTTGGTTTGAGCAGGACTCTGATGATGTTCCTGGCCAGCAGCAGAGGAGGTGGAGGGGTGGTGGCACACATCAGGTTGCCTTTGAGGGCCAGTCCCCATCATTGCTTCACTGGGAACCTCAGTGATGGGGCAGAGAGGCTGTTTACTAACAACTGCAGTTGACACCAAGGAGCACTGGAGGCCAGAATAGGAAATCAAAATGGTATTGATAGGGTAGAAACACCTTCTGCAGAAAAAGAACTCTTGCCCGGAAGCAGAAATGCAAATGCCCCTGCCTTCAGCAGAGGTATCAGGCTCCAGAGGAGCAGATTTTGCTTCCCATGGGCCGTAGAATACAGCTAGATAGGCGGCTGGTTGGCACACCTAGGGCTTAGCAAGCTGAAGCCAAGAGGGATGCAGCCCACGTGCTGTCAGTGTAACACACGGCAGAAGCGCGGGACGAGGGGCAGCAGCCTGGGGCAGGGGCAGCACAGAGCCAGGCTATCCCCGTGGGAGCATCGCAGCAGCAGCCGGTGGTGGAGCAGGCTGGTCAGACACTACGGAGCAGGCTGGTCAAACACAAAGGTCCCTTTGCGAGGGGTGGGAATTACCCGACAGGTCGGCACAGGGCTGCCAGGCGCCGGCTGGCCAGGCTGGGAAGGGTGCGAGCTGTGCAGCCCCGCAGGGACCGGCAGGAGGAGCGGGGCCACCCCCGCCAAGAGCAGCCAGCTGAGGGGACGCTGCAGGAACAGTTTGCAGGCGTGCGAGAGGTGGCAGCGCAGAGGAAGGACAAAGTCTGCTCTCCATGTCCCCTCGGGACAGGACGAAGTCTTAAATTGCAGAGAGGGGGGATCCCAACTGGTTACTAAGACAACCCATCCTCGTGGCATGGTGAGACATGGGGCTTGTCTGGTTGTGCTGGGGCATCCCTGGGGATCACCAGAGGACCCCGGCGAGGACAGGATCCCAAGGAGTGCCCACCACGGCAGCAGACCATCGGAGCCCCGTGTCGTGTTCCGCGGTGCTGTCAGGGAGGCAGAGCTGGGTCCCCACCTCCCCAGCTCCGGACCCAGCTGTCTGGTGCAGTACATTTATTGTCTGTAAGGCAGAGCTGGCTCCTCCAAAGGGCAACCACAGAGGGGGAGGCTGCTCACAGCCACTGCTGTCCCTTGTCCCTTTGCACCTGCCAAGGTGGCCCTGTCCCACGCTGTCAGGCTCAGAGCACGCTGAGATCTTCAGGACAGGCAGCCACCGGGTTGCTGCTTCCCCTCTCACCCCAAAGCTTGGTCATTTGTGTCCGTGTGCTCAGGCTGCAGCACCCTGGCTCCTCAGAGAGCCCCTTTCCAGTCCACTCTGCTGCAAACTCCCTGCTGCTGCTTGTCCTTGGGGGCCATCCCAGCATGTCCTCCAGCAGCACGGGGCCATGCTGGTAGCTGGCAGCATGCTGTCATGGCCAGCACATGCTGGGTGAGCAGTCAGGGAAGGGATGGCACAGTCCTGCTGTGGGGAAGGTGCTCTCAGGAAGGGACACCGGCGTTTGGCCCCTTGTCCCCACAGCACTGTCCCACCAGGCTGGGGCCAATGTTGCCCCTCTGCATGGTGTCAGCACAGCTTCAGGCCTCCTCAGCAGTGGCATCAATCCCCGCATAGGTGAAGTTCTCAAACAGGGCCATGTTCACGTAGGCCTGTGGGGGAACCCCAGTCAGGAGATGGTTCTGTCAGCGTCTCCATCTACCTCCCATCCCTGCTGGCACGCTCATGGCTGCTGTGCCCTCAGGGGAGGCGATGAGGCTCCCCACACCCAACAAGTGTTGCTGAGGTTATCCCCATATGTGGTGGCGTCACACAGGTTCTGCTGCTGGTTGTCCCTCCCCCGAGCCCAAGAGATGCTCCGGTATTCGGACAAGCCCTGCACAGGGTGGGCATCCCTTCCCCATAGCCACTGCCACTCACCTTCCTGGCCTCCAGCATGCGGATGAGCTGCACGGAGATCTGGGCAAAGGGTGGGCGCTCGTAGGGGCGGTCGCGCCAGCACTGCCGCATCAGCTCGTACCTGGGAGCAGAGTCAGTGGTGGCTCAGCGTGCATGGGGGGAGAGGGGGCACAAAAGCTGTCTGTAGGAGATGGGGCAAAGCAGGCAGGAAACTAAAGCCCTGGATGGGTGTTTGGGGTGTGGGACCCCAACTCATCCCCCAGCCACAGTGCAGAGGGGAAGCAGGCAGGAGCTACTGTGAGTTAGTGGGAGCACCATGGAGCAGTGGGGTCAAGAGGATGTTGGTGCCACCATCGGCCAGGGCTCTCTGGCCACTTACACTTCATCATCGCAGTTGCGAGGCTTCTCCATGCGGTAGCCCTGGGGGAGCTTCTCGTAGAGCTCAGCGCACGTCATCCCACAGTACGGCGTCCCTCCTGCCACCAGAAACACACAGCTGGCTGTGGCAGGGATGGTCCCTGGAGCGTCCCCTCCAGGGCTGCAGGAGGACTAGACCTGCAGGGACCCGAGTGAAGGCAGGGGACACAGAAAGGGCCTTACCTAAACTGACAATCTCCCAGAGCAGGACCCCGAATGACCACCTGAAAGGGCAGGAGCCAAGGCTGTGATGGAGCCCCACTGACAGGCATGGGGCAAAGCCCAGGGTGAAGCAGGAAGCCAGGGCTTGGGCTGAGCTGGCAGCTGCCCGGGGAGATGCATCAGCATCACCTCCTGCCCCTGAGACACCCAGAGCAAAAACACTGCCGTGCTGACCACCCAGAGAGGGCTGGAAGTGGCCACAGCCACGCACCAGCCCTGGTGCCTCTTCCCTCAGGACTTACACATCGCTCTTAGTGGTGTACACGCTGTAGTTCAGGGACTCGATGGCCATCCAGCGAACTGGCAAGCGGCCCTGGGGAAATGGAGAGCGGTGGTCAGGGGAAGGGGGATGCTCTGCAGACGAAGGGCAGCCGTGACTGAGCCAGTCTCAGCATGGTGGGTCATTCCCACTGACACAGCATTGGCACAGCCCCCATGGAGACACTTCACTCCTGCCTTACCATCGTCTTCTTCACGTAGACCTCCTCCCCTCTGGAGAGGCCAAAGTCGGCAATCTTGGAAGCCAGATTTTCTCCCACCAGGATATTCCTGGCTGCCAAGTCCCTGTGAATGAACTGAAAGGGGCCAGCAGTCATCAGGAGCCACATGCTCCCTCTTGCTTGGCCCCAGGGGTCCCAAGCCCTGATGGGGATTCCCCAGGTCCCAGGGGAAGTGGGGTCTGAAGGACTTGCTGGGAATGTACCTGCTTCTCACTGAGGTACTGCATCCCCTTGGCCACGTCTGAAGCAAACTGGAGGAGCTGCTGGGAGGTGAGGGTGGAGGCAGTGCCGTGCTCCTTGGCAAAGGCTGGGTCCGTCTCCAAGACTCGGCTCTTGCGGAGGAAGTCGAGAAGGTTTCCATAGGGAGCATACTCAATGGCAATGTACAGGTAGCCTGGAGGGCAGGAGGAGGTTGGGCTCACAGGGCTCTCTCCAAAAAAGAGGAATACACAGCTGGGCAGGGACGATGGGGCTAGGGAGAGGGGGACATCCCTCACCCTTGTTCTCACAGGCTCCCAGCAAGTTGATGATGTTGGGGTGATGGCCCAACTTGCACAGCACCTCCAGCTCCCCAGCAAAGTCCCGATGGTCGTTCTCTGAAGCAAACTCTGGAAGCAAAGAAGGGATGTACACCTCAGTCCTACCACACTGGCTCTTCCTCTGCTCCTCTGCTGATAGATCCTGCCCCTCCTCAGCCCTGAGCACGGCCCGGGATGCAGATGCACCCCACAGCCCCCTCCCCCGTCCGCCACCCCCAGTGCTCACCTTTCAGCATCTTGATGGCTGCATTCATTTTCAGCCCATCCTTTTTGATCATGGCCCTAATGACCTGCCCAAAGTTGCCCTCCCCAATCATGTCCTCAAACTTGATGTCTTCCCACTCCAAGATGGGGTAGCTGAGGGGCTCGGGCTGTGGCTTGGGCCGGCGGGTCAGGGTCAGGGTCCCCGAGTTGAACTGCAGGATGGTCTCTTCCCCCTGGCAGATGGGAGCAGGTGAGGTTAGAGGCACTGGGCACCCCTCTGCCTGGGTGGCAGTCCCGGCAGGGCAGGTGTCATGGGCAAGGGCGAGCTCCGCACCCTCTCCGCGTGGAAGTGAGGTCTGGCTGCATCTGGACTGGAGCTTGCGGAGCGCAACCTGGATCGGGCTGGGATGAGGGGAGCTGGGGACATGGTCCTGGTGGGGCAGGCGGCACTCACCGAGCCAGACTGGTATGTAAAGGTGCGGTGCCGGTGGAAAAAATTCTTCTTGATGAGGAAAAGGGCCAGGAGGGCAAAGAGGATGGTGAGGCAGGTGACGGACACGGAGCCAACGATGGCCAAGAGCAGCTGCTGGTCTATTCCCGCCTGCTCAGTGCTCTGGCTGCCCAGGCTGGGCGGCACGCTCAGTGCTCCTGCCAAAAGGAGGGATGGAGGGTCGTGGTCCACGGCTGAAACCTGCCCAGACTGCATGGATGGCCATGCACCAAGCCAGCATCCCTCTCCCAGCACCCTAGGGCCCAGTGAAGATACCACAACCACATCATGAGCTCCTGGTGCCATGGGGGCACAGGGCTGAGGGTGTCATTGCCTGGGCCCTATCACCAAACTTGCTGGTTTCTCGACCTCCAACCAGCTCTGGGTCCAGACACCAGTTCTTCCCTTGCTAGCTCTGCCCTGCTCCTCCAGCCCCTCATGCATTGTGATACCCTCTAGCCAAGGCAGAGCCACTCTGTGGGTGCTGTGCTGTCACCGTGCCACCCCTGTCCCATCAGGACTAGGAGAATCAGGACTTCTGAAGACACCAAGTTTTGGGCTTGGGCTGCTGCTTCAGAGCCACTCTGAAGCTACCATGAGCACCCTGGCCACCCTTTGCTGCCCAGGCTTCAGTGAAGCCCTGAGCCCCATGCCTGCTGGGCCACCCCTCTCACCGTCTCCCAGGGTCTTGGCTTTCACAGGTTGGCTCCATTCCCCTGGGACGTGGGAGTTGGCTCGGACTCGAAACTGGTAGCTGGTGCTGGCATTGAGGCCCCCGATGATCTTGGTGGTCTCAGCACCACTGTCAGTGTCAATCCACTGGGGCTCACTGGTGCCCCCCACCTGCTGCAGCTCCACAATGTACTTCGTAATGCCCCCATTGGGGTACTCGGGGACCTGCCAGGAGAGCTTGATGGTGGTGTCAGACATGGACTCTGCCAAGAGGTGCCGCGGGGAGGAGGGCCCTGGGACAAAGAGAGGAGAGTGTCAGTCCCAGGATGGGTCTTCTGGCACTTCAGGGGCTCAACGCTGCTGTGAAGACTGGACCTCATGGATGGCAACAGCAACCAAAGCTGTGCCAGGTTTGAGGGACCTTCAGGGACCACTGACCCCTGCTTGGAGGTGCAAGAGGAGGTGCAAGAGGAGGTGTAGCTGCTTTCCAGGTGCAACAGTGAGGCAGGACTGTCCCCCCAGTCTGAGAGACCATCAAGCCATATGTCTGTATACTGACTAGCCATTGGGACATTTTCTTTCTTCAGTCCTTCCTCACACATGGTATTCCCATTGCCTCCTCTGAGCTTTCTCCAGCCTGCCCACATCCCTGACCCCAAATCCCCAAATCACACAAAGCCCTTGTGAGCACTGAGCAAAGAAAACTTCATGTCCCCAAAGCCTGACACCCACCAGCCCTCCCAAGACGTACCAGCCAGCACTGAGTCCCACCAAAGGTCTCATGCTCTCCTTCCCCCTTGGCTGCCAGAAAGATTGGCTGGACTGATGCTGCTCCTCCCATGGTCTCCCACCCATGCAGGGGGCTGTGTGTGTGTGTGCACCTGCCCACGGGAGGGACTGCAGGTGTCCCCAGGCCCTAGAAACCATCCAGCCAAAATGACCAGGCAGCGGGGTTAAAGTGAACCAAAGGGAAGTAATTTTTTTCACACAAAGTACAATTCTATCAAGGAACTTGTTGGTACAGGGTGTTGTAAGGGCTGAGGGTATAGACGGGTCTGCCTGGGCTTTGGAGGTCAGATCTGTTTGTGAGCATCACTTGTGATGGCCTGAATGTCATGTTCAGCTCAGGATGTTTCTCAGCTGCTTGGTGCTGGATGCTGTGGGGTCTAGCAGGGACAGGAGGACCTATTTTCCTCCCAAGCAGCTGTTCATGCTCTATCAGAGATGGGATACAGAAGCAGCTGGACCTGGGGATGGCCACTGATACAGCTGATTTGTCATTGTAATCCCCTGTAATAATTCCCTCTGTTCTGCTGGACCCACCTTTGCTGTTGATCATGACCTTGTAGAGGTCAGAGGGAGGCCCCAGGCTGGTGCAGTGGTATACCAGCACCTCCAGCCCATACTCCTTGTTGAACTCCAGATCCTCAATGCGGGCAGAGAGCACAGAGATGGATGTGATATTTTTCTCACAGACCAGCTGCCTCATGGAGTCAAAGAGGTGGACGATGAACCCATGTGCTGGTTCATGGTTGCTTGGCAATTTCCAGTTGACATGAAGTGTATTTTTACCCTCTATGGACCAGCCTTCGATCACAGGCTTGATAGTGGGCTCTGCAAACAAAAAAGCATCAAAACCTCATGGTGCATCAGCCCTGGGGCTTTGCAGATCCTGCATCAGGCAGGGTTAGTGTTGGGGTCAGCATTAGGGTCAGGGAGATGGGGGCTCACCAAGGCACTCGGTCACCATGACAGCCTCGGGCCCTTTGCTGCCCTCCCCACCATCCCCTGGCCGGCTCAGTTGCACTTTGACGATGTAGGCGGTCACCGGCCGGAGGTTCATGAGGGTGATGTTCTCACCGTTGTCAACTGTTGGCCAAGAGGACATGTCAAAGCCATGCCCATGACCCAAAATCTGCCCTGCCACTTGACATCTTCCTCAGCATCAGCACAGGAGTCCCAGCATGGAGACCTCTGCCCATCCCAGAACCCTGCTGGCTGGGGCAGCCAGCGTATCCCACCCAGGTCCTACCTGTGCCCCTAACCCCCTGGCAGACACATACCCACGATGGATGACCATGCTGAGGTGTCATCCTTTGGCTTGTAGAGCAGCTTGATGGAGATGATGGGTCCATCACCAGAGAAGCGTTCTACGGGCGATACCACGAGCTGGCGGCTCTGCTTGGCCAGCAGCCGGGGGGGGCTTAGAGGCGCTGGTGGCACTGCAGGGGGAAGGAGGGAATGACACTGGTGGGACTGGGAGCAATGAGGTGTAGAGCGTGGGCACATACACCACCTCTTGGCTCCTTCCAGCTTTGTCAAGAAAGTCTTTTATCACCACCCAAACCTGTCTGCTGGCATCGTGGCACACGATGGGTGGCACTTAGTCCAGCGCAGGGGGTTTGCCACACTGTGCCCTCAGCCTCCTCCAGCAACCCTGTCTCATCCTGCTTGTGCCACCACCCTTTCCTCACCTCGGATGTTGACCTTGACTTTACGGCTGTCCTGCCCCCCCGTCGTGGAGACCCGGCACTCCCAGAGCCCCGTGTCTGCCTTCGTCAGGTGCTGCACCTGGAACTCGCAGGTGATCTGCCCCAGCTCGATGATGGCTTTGATGAGCTGTGGACACAGAGGGACCATCACCTCCCCGTCTCAGCCCCCCAGCCCCCCGCACCAGCCCAGAGCTGACCAGCAGCGTGGTGGGGAGACGGGTGCTCCTGAGGGAGCTGGCAACATGAGGATGGTGATGGGGCAAGGGCATGGGGGTGGTACCTTGAGCACGGTGCCGTCAGCCTTGCGCAGCTCCACGCTGTCGCTGGCCGGCAGTGGGTTGCCGGTGGCTACGCAGCTGACAACAGGCTCTGAGCCCAGGTTGAACTCCAGCTCGGAGGCCAGTTGGATGATCTGGGGAAACCGGTCTGGCACACAGAAATCAGCATTAGTGCTGGCCCTGCTCCTCCCCAGGCACAAGAGAGGCTGACAC
The DNA here is from genome assembly GCA_025331215.1 of Actenoides lindsayi. Taxonomy (NCBI): domain Eukaryota; kingdom Metazoa; phylum Chordata; class Aves; order Coraciiformes; family Alcedinidae; genus Actenoides; species Actenoides lindsayi. The sequence goes on from WTSP01011422.1 coordinate 33,247, forward strand.
CTTTCCCTGGTCCTGGCCACAGCCAGACCCTGGTGCCAGGAGGCTGGTGCCAGATGCTGCAGTCCATCCCTGCTCCCCACCCCCCCTTGCTGGACTCAGCACCACTCTTGTCATGGCTGGTCCCAGAGAGCCAGACTAGGTGCTCTCCTTGCAGCACACTGGTTTCCATGAGGCTGGGGGCTGTTTCTGCAGGCAAGAGGAGCTGCTGAGCTGCCTGCTGAGGCCAGTAGACAACGGCCCCCCAGTCACCAATGAGGAAGGAGCCAGAGCCCACCCAAGGATGGGGGACAGGAACCAGCTGCAGCCCTGTGCCAGCCTTACCTGACTTCTCGCAGCGCTGGCCGTGCCACCCCGCCGGGCAGACACAGCCGCTGAAGCGGTTACAGCTGCCTCCATTTCGGCAGGAGCAGCCCAGGGCACAGTCGGGGCCATAGTACCCTGGGGGGCAGGCTGCAGGAAGAGGAGAGGAGAGCCTGCTGCTACCCCCGGCCATGGTGCAGGGCCACAGAGCAGGAGCCGCAGGCAGCCGGTGCAGGAGCAGCTGCTCAGCTCGTGCCCACTCGCCAGCAAGGGGAGGTTTGCGTGGGTGCTTCTGGAGAGCAGAGCCAGGCCCCAGAGGGACCCCTGGCTGAATGGGAGAGATGGTGGCACCCATGTCCCTGTACCTTGGCTGCAGCGGGAGCCACTCCAGCCCGTGGCACAGGAGCAGCCGTAGGGGTCCGGTAGGCAGAAGCTCAGCCCCCTGCAGCCCTGGGCTCTCGGGCAGCTCTCCTGGCAGTTGCGGCCAAACTGGCCTTCCCGGCAGGCTGAAAAAACAATCATGGTCTGTCTTCAGCCAGCACACCTGCACAGCTTGTGAGCCCCACGTCCCGTGTTGCCACCCCAAGACGGCATGGGAGCCTCATCTTGCTGGGAAGGTGGGTGGTCCAGCCCTGCTGCAGAAGCAGGGTGTACTGTGGGCAGGGAGGCACTGGGGATGCACACGGAGTTTCTGGCCTTGGTCCCCAGGTCTGGGGGTTCAATGGGGCCCCCACACGTGCCCTGGGCACAGTTGTTGCTGCTGGGCAGCCTGGCACCTACCTCGCTCACAGCGGGTGCCCATGAACCCCGGAGGGCAGATGCACTCGCCAACGTGTTCATGGCAGATGCCGCCGTTCAGACAGTCAGGACAGTCCTTCTCACAGGACGGTCCCCATTTCTTGGCGGGACAGGCTGTGGAGAGAGCAGAGGGGGCACAGGGTGGCACCAGGTGGGAAGGCAGCGTGTGGCTGCCTGTCCTCTCCTCCCAGGGAGGGCCCTGCTCACCTCTCACGATCAGGCGGTAGAAGGCACTCCACAGAGGGCTGTCCCCCATGAATGTGGCACTGTAGACGCCGTTTTCACTCACGCTGACATTTGGGAGTGTCAGGGTGACAAGGTCACCCTGCACCTCGCCCCGGTCCGTGGTCTGATAGTAGGTGCCTGCAAGGGGGCAGAGAGTGACCTGGGGCCCCCCTGTGCCCCCAGGGCCGGTGGCAGGCGCCAGCTGAGAGCAGCCCCAGCCCCATGCCTGCTCCCAAGGCTACTTGCCATTTCTTTTCCACATAACGTCTGTCTCCTTCCTCTTGATGACCTTGGCCAAGAAGGTGGCTGGCTCAGCAACATTCACGGACTGCGTAGCCTTCACTGGGAAGAGGTGGGCTGTGGAGGATGAGGAGAGGGAGGAGGAGCGGGCTGAGCAGCTGTTGCCCCCAGGGCGGTCACACCCAAGGGTGGTGCCGTCACCCCCAGACCAGCCACCCCAAAACGCGGCCTTGGTGCAGCCCAGCACTGATGAGACGTTTCTGCTGGGATGCCAAGACACACCTTCCCTGACCACCCCCTGTGGGAGCTGGGACCCCCTGGAGCCTCTGCAGGGACAGGCACTCCCTTCCTGGCCCCTCCAGCCCCTGTGGGCAGACACAGAGGAGTGGAATGGGGCACCTTGCCTGCTGGCCAGCCTGCCAGCCCCAGTGGGCACGAGGTGCGGGTGGCAGCAGCCTGGGGAGGTGACAGCTAGGACAAGCCAGCCCGGGAGGGGCAGCGCGGCTGCCGGCAGTGCCAGTGCGGGCAGGCGAGAGGCGGCAGGGAGAGGCAGGCGTGCAGAGGCTGCGTGCCAGCCCATGGCACCGGTGGCCCCGTCATGGCTGTTCTCCTGTTTCCCAGATGGTGGGGTGTGCAGCGGCAACAAACCCTCAGAGACTTACTGTGAGTCAGCCAGAGCCCAGCTCTGAGCACAAACAGGGCTATAAATACAGTAAGGTCTGGGAAACCCAGCCCTGGGCGTGCCAGGACAGACACAAAAGAGGGCCGAGGCGGGTGCTGGCTCTCGGGGTCTCCAGCACGGCTGCTCGCACATGCTGCAGCCACAGCCAGCTGGGCGAGCCGGGGGCCGGGAGGAAGCAGCACACGCTGCAGGCGCCTGGGGAAGGGCACCGCAGGTCACACATCCCCACCATGCCCCAGAACCGCCTCCCCACCTATCCCTCCGGTTGGGACCGCTCTACCATGGACTGTGGAGTACCTTGTAAAGGCCACACAGATGTGGCCCCTGTCCTGTCTCACTCTGTCTCACTCACTGGAGCCAGAGCCTTACACGGTCCCTGGGGATCCCCAAAGACAGCCCTTTGCATTTTCCTCCACTGGATTTTATCTGTCACTTCATTGTCATTCAGCAGTGTCTGCAGCCCCCCCCAAACTGACCCATACCCCCTCTCTCTGGGCAGCTCAGGGACAACAACTGGCACAGCCACTTATCCAGCTGGTTGAAACCACAACTGGTGGCAGGTCCTTACAGAGGCCCTGCACCATGCTGGTGGGGACTTCCCTGCATGGCAAGAACCACAAATTAGCTCCCATTCTCGCTCCCTTTCTTTCAGTCAGATATTTACCTATGCAAAGTCCTCCCCTGCCACCTCCTGGGTGCAGAGTTTCTCCCAGACATCCCTAGATATGGAATTCTCCCAATTTTCTCCTGGAACTCAAGCAGACAGTGGCAACTGGGTCATCCACAGCATCCTCACTGCTGCTGTCCCAAGACACTCTCCCACTGCAAACTCATGCTGCCTCTTTCCCAGGGACCACATAGATACAAATAATTCTCTTTATTACCAGTTCTACTAATATGCCCATTTCTGGTTTGGGTTTACAGGCCTGTAACTCCCTATCTAGAAAGCTTTTAGGAAAGGCTGGCATCCCACGGGCAGCCTTGGTGCCCACCCTCCGCTCATGTCCCGCAGACAGCAGCACAGCCCTGCCCATGGCAAGCCCAGCCTGGCAACACCGCGCTGCTCCGTTTGGCTATTTGTTGCCTGTCACTTCCTATCAGCACTGGCATTTTAGACAGATCTCCCAGCAAGTTTCCCCAGCTTCTCTTGTGTACAGGGATACAAAAATAAAGGTATTTTATTTTTCTGCAGTTGTGGGTTGTTGTTTTGTTGGTTTTGTTTGGGTTTTTTTGGGGGGGGGGGGGGGGGGCATCATCCTGCTCTGGATATTGTAAAAAAATAGTTTATAGTCAAATTTAAACCCTTCTGAAATTTGTCCTCAGGACCTCTTTGGTATGCTTTACTTTGTTTTTACAGCAAAACTTCCAAAGATCATCATTCTTCCTCTGTTCTTCTTCATGCATGACCTTTTGGGAGATGCCATCTTTCCTATAGCAGCATTTCCCACTCGCTGCTTCATCACCCTGGCCTATCCTGGTGCTCTCCCCAGCTTAACAGGAGAGATGGTACTTGCCAAGCCTCCCTGGTAGGTTCTTTACCCAGCCCTCCCTCCCCCTGCAAATATGTAAGTTTTTTGATTACTTTTTCCTTTATGATTTACTTCTCTTTCTCTGAATCAGAGTGACAGCAGCTTGTTTGGCACTTAGAAAAAAGACACTTTTTTGGCACTTATACCTCCTGCAGGGGTTTGGACCCCAACACTGATCAGCTCCTCCACTGCAGTATTTTGGCCTGGCTATGTCAACACTGGAGCACGGGTCTGGCTGGGAGCCCCCCCTGGCATGGGACACCCTGTCACACTAGCGGCACCCCAGAGCTGTCACCCCCCTCCATGACTTATATACAGGGACGTTTGGTGCAGACCCCCCTCTGTGCTACTCATCCCGTGTTGCTGGCTGTGCCCCCCCAGGCTGCCCCCCTCCCTTGGTGCCTCTGTGCTGCTCTACTTGCCCAGACCAGGCAGTTCTGTTTCCCACAGGACTGCTTCCCCTCTCAGATCGAGCCTCTGGCTGAGGACACAGGCTGGTCCCTGCTCCCTGGGGGATCCTCAGGCCCCACCAGCCATCTCTATTCCCCAGCTAGGAGATAACGGAGCTGTTTGATAAAGCTGTGTTTCAACATGGTCAGGGACACTTGTGTCCCACGCCTCATTCGCAGCAAATGGTCAACAGTTTCAGCCACAGCTTTCTGAAAGAGAGCTGTGAAGTGTCCCGATACAAACACCTGTCACAGAAGATTTCTGTCCTAATAATCTTGCAAATTCTTAAGCACAGGTGGAGGCCCTGTGGAAAAGCGCTACCCTGGGTGGTATCCCTGCCACCAGCCGTCCCCAGGAGGCCCTTTTGGCTCATACTGCCCAAAGTCAGACAAGAGCCCAGAGCTGCCCCTGGCTGCAGTGCACCCTGCCAGTGTCGCTTGGCAAGATCCTTCTGGCAGAATGGCAGTGCCTGGCTGCAGCACGACGCTTCCCCAGTGCCTGGGCAGGCTGCTGGAGATGCGTCCTGACACCACCTCCTCCCTGTGAGACCATGGTGGGGGCACGAGGCTGGCACGGCTCCCATGGACAGCCTCCCGCCCTGGTTAATGATTTCCAGACCCCACCGTCTATTCCAAGGGCACCCAGCTTCCTCTTGGACCTTGCCCTGCTCTCGGGCACTGTTCCCAGCCCAGCTGGCTGCTTGTGCTGCTGCCCATCCCCTCCCGACCTTGTGTGGCTCGACCGCACTCCTCCAGCTGAACACCCCTCCTCTATTCATTCTGCCAATGCTGACGGACCCCAAACCCAGCCCATGGATTGCTGCCATCCCCCTGCCACGCCGGCTGGTGCTGGGATTGCAAAGTGTGGGGCATGCGGCTCCCATGTGGCCCCAGCTGGCAGGTGGAGGGCTGCCCACCCTCCCTCAGCCACTCACCGTTGTGGCTGTTGTGCACGTAGACCACCTGAGCCTGCTCAGCTGCGGTGCGCCCCAGGCAGTAGAGGATCCCCACCAGGTCGGCCATGGAGAAGCCCCTGGCCTGGATGTGGTTGCTGTGGTTGCGGTAGTTTTGGAAGCCTGTCTTGGGGTGTGTCATCACAATCTTGTTCTCTCGCTCAATCTGCAGGTAGCTCACGTCATGCTCCCCCATGACACAGGAGAGGAAGAAGTCGGAGTGGGACAGACTCTGCACGTTGGCAATCAGGGTGATGTCCAGTATAGCCCCTGGGGTGGGGGAGCACGAGGGCATGTCATGGCTGGACAGGAGCATGGTCACCCCAGCCCTACCTCAGGGCCAGAACCCATCACCCACATGTCACCCCTTTTCCGGGACATTTTTGCCACCCCCAGCCCAGGACGCAGAGCCAGAGCATAGCCAGGTCGGGTGTAGACCTGTCGGCATGGCAGAGTAGGTATTTCCACTCTCCTTTTGGAGATTCCTACAGGCTCAGTGCCCCCACCAAGAGCCAAGCATGCAGCAAGATGAGGGTCTCAAAGCCCCTCTCCTCCCACAAGCTGCTGGCATCCCAGTCTAGTGCCAGGGAGAGGCAGGCAGGGGAGGGCTCTGATGGCCTTTGAAGTCGCCAAATGGCCGATCACAAAGGGATGTTTCCTCCCTCCCAGCCCTGCTCTGGTGGTGCCACCGAGCTCCGACAGCTGCCTTGTCCCACCAAGCCTCCCTGGGGAAGAGAGAGAGGGGAGATTACCTGCCAGCTGTGGGAGGAGAAGCAGAAGATAAACTTGGAGTCCCATGTCCTTGGAGCGTGTCCCGAATCTGGCAGAGGTCAGAAAATACCCAGCATGTTCCAGCCACGGGGGTCAGCACCAGAGGCCACAGCTGCCTAGGGGCTCCAGGTGAGAGGCAGCTTAGGACCCCTGAACCTTGTTAGTGCCCCCCATTTTGCCTCTGCCCTGCTGCTCAATGGCTGGGGCAGCGTGGATCACCTCCTCTGGTGCATAGCCCAGGCACGATGAGGAAGATGCTCTTGTCTCTGCTTGCTCAGCGGATGCCTGTTTCCTCAAGAGCGGGGCTTGGTAGTGAGAAGGCCACTTGGGTCCCCTCCCTGGTGGCAGCTCTCTTGGGGAGCAGGCGCCCACCCCTCCGGGGCTAGGGATACATGCTCAGGGCTCCCCGAGACATGCTGAGCCTCCCGCCTGGCTGGGAGGCATCCCGATCCCCCTCCTCGCCTGCTGTGCAGTGGGTCTCATGCCCCAGCCTGCCTGGGCAGCAGCACCCCCATCCCCATCCCCTCCTCACGGCCCCATGGCCGATGGCTGTGGGAAGGACTCTCTGGAGCAGGGAAAGGAAAGGGGCCAAGGGGCCGTGGCTGGCGACGGCGGCGGAGCCAAATCCTGTTTCCCATGCAGCGTTTCCTGCTCTCCACCCATTGTTCAGAGACAGCCCTGACTTCAGGAGCTGACGGGAGCTGCCCTGTGTGGGCTCCCCCCTGGAGAGAGGCGCGCGGCGATTCTGAGGCCGTACACACCTCGTAACGCCTCGGCCTCCCGCCAACACAAGCTGGGGTGCTGAGGCACAGTTCCACCTGAGCTCTGTGTTGTGCTGGGACCTGACTCATGCCTTCAGTGGCCCATTGTGGGGCCACCATCCAGGCTGAAAGAGGCTAAACATGAGCAGAGATAGGCAGGGTGACAAAAAGCCAGTCAGACGGCACAGGAGAGTGGCCACTGCCAGGGGAGAAAACCCTCTGTGTTGTGGTAAATACATCTAGGAGAAAGTGGAGAGCAGTAGGAAGCCTGGCTTTGCCTGCCCTGTGTGCTTTCCCATACACAGCGCTGGCATGGGCACGGCATAGCATGGCACAGCCTCACTGCCCCACAGCCCCAGAGGGTCTCACAGCTAGTCCTCCTGCCAGGCTGCCCTGGTCTGAAAAGCATTCCCCAGGAAATCACTGTGAGCTTCACCTGCCAACCCTCACGCTGCTTCACAAATCAAACTATTCCCATGTGAAAGCCAGGGCTGCTGAAGAGCGAGCCTCATGTTTTGGTGTGTTCCAAGCCCACGCCGTATCCGGCCAAAAATCTAAAGCACACATGGAGAGGAAGGGGAAATCCATTCATCGCTTCCGACTATTTACAGTGCGCTCCAGGGCTGCACGGTGCCCAGTGTGCTGAGGAGGGATGGCAGCAGGCAGGGCCTCCCCCAGCACAGCTGCCCGGTCACCCTGTGACAGGAGGGATGAGGATCTGAAAAAGATGGGCACCAGATGCAGCTGCCCCCTTTTTCCTGGAAAACTAAGCACAGTGCTTTGCCGTGGGCTGTGCATAGGCGAAGGGCTCTATTTTGGGGAGACCCTCAGGGCATTTGAGGCACAATCATAATGCAGATGTGGAGCACAGAGCATGAGGCCATCCTGCAAGTGGGACACACAGGGGCTGGCAGCCAAGGCTGGTACCTTCTTCTGTCAGTGCCCTCTTGGGGACCCCCACTGCTCCATTTGCCTGGCTAACCCCAAGCTCATTTGCAAGCACGTTGGGTCAGGGACTCATCAGTACACTCTGTAGAGATGCAGGAAGGGGATAGACACATGAATAGATAAATAAGTCTCTTCTTCCTCTAGTTCACTGGCTGTAGGGGCCAGTCATGCTCAGATACGTGATTGCCATTGGGCCACCATGTGCTTACACCGTGCTGTGTCGGGGGAGGCAACTCATCCTGTGCTCCTCCAGCAGCACATGGAGCTGTGAGTTATGATGCACTCTGTAAAATTTCCTCTGACACAAGGATCTGTTTGAGGACAGGATTATTTACACACAACAAATACTTCCTGGGAAGGCTTTGCAACCCCAGCCCTGTATCGTGATCCTTCAGGGAGCCCAGCATGGCTCCTCTTACTGCCCGAGGGGAACCAGAGCATCGCTTTGCTCTTTTGGGGAGTGGGAGCCACCTGGAGTCAGCTCTCAACAGCAGGTGATGTAACTTAGATGTCATCGAGGGATCTGACCCAGGACTGTTTGTCCCCTTATATTATTTCTAGGAGCACCTGGCTAAGAAGTGTCCATCTGTACACAGCCCTTGGGTTAGAAGTGGGATAGGAATCCTTCCTGAGAGGTTTTGTGGGGAGACTAAACCAGGAGTCTACTGCTCCAGTTTAACCTTATGTATTGCCAGAGAAGGAACCCTGGAGCTGTGTGCTGTCAAAATGCTGCCCAGCCGAAGCAGCTTGCCACGCTTGCTCTCCTGTAGTATGGCAGCTCCAGCTGCCCAACCCACAGCACACTGAAAGCACCTGAATTTCTGCTGAATTCCCAGACCACGGCTCCACAACTTTTTAGCTGAATCACAACAGACTAAAAAAAAACCAACACAGTGACAAAAATACCCCTTTTTGTTATCATTTGCACATTCTAATGCACAGCACCGCATGCCAGAAACCATAACGCACCGATACATTTCCTGGTAGGAAATGCAAACGCCCTGTGAATCCCCTGACAGCCTGGGCTGCCTCTGCAGCACCTTCTGGCCTTGCCTCGCTGGCTATTTGTGTAGTTTGACATGTTTGGCGGATCCCGGGGAGGCCTTGCAAGGCTGGGTTGAAGGCTGCTGCTGCCAGGCCTAAGAGCAGCCCGGGAGCAGAGTGGCTGAGCACTCCCAGCTTCCTCCCGGTCACATCGGCAGGGCAGTTGGGGAGCAGGCAGCTGCCCAGCTGCATTGGCATCCACCACACGCTCACAGGATGAAGGACAGGCTGCTGGGAAGCCCTTTGCCTGAGGAAAGGGTGGGGCGCACGGCTGTGGAGGGGCCCCTTGGCCGTGGTGGGAAGTGGGTTTTCACTGACTCCACTGAACACTGCTGATGAGTGATGGGTCTGTGCCAGGGGTGCCAGAGATGGTGGGGCACCTTCAACCTCTGGGACCTTCATAGGAGCCTTGTGTGATGCTCAGGGAAGTCAAGTTTTTATTATCAGTTCCCCAATGCTGGAAAGCCAACACCGCTGAGCCACTGCCAGGCCCTGGAACCTGCCCGGTTGCTGCCCATTTTAAACACCTGAAGCCCAGTGTGACTTTCATTTTCCTGTAGGACACTTTGCTGCTGCTTCAGCCCCAGCTTCTCCAGCCGAGCCTTACTGCCAGCGCCTTCCCAGGGTGAGCAGGGCAGAGGCCAGGCTCAAGCTGCTCTCCTCGAGGGTGGCTGTCTCAGGGCGGATGCCACAGAGGTCCCCCCTTTTCCTCCGGTCCCCAGCACCTCCTGGTGCTCTGCTTCCACCGAGGCAGCCTCCAGGGCACCCCGCGGCCATCAGGCAGGTCCCTTGGTCACCTGTCAGGGGAGCAGCGGGTGGGAGGTGACAGGGCGCGGCGGTTAATCTGTAACCGGAGCCGCCACCTTTCACCGGCACGAAGCCGCAGGAGGGGAGAGGGGCCTCAGCGGCCGCCGGGCTGGCTCCCCGCTGCTGCTGGGCTGCGGGGCCGGGGCGCAGGGGGCTCGGCGGGGCCCCGGGCTGTGCGGCCGCAGCCACACCTCGCCCTGCGCTGCCGGCTCTGCCGCTTTCCCAGCCTGTCCTCCGACTTGCTTTCCTGCCCGGCAGTTTCCTGGAGCCAAATGGCTCCCGCCTGCCTGCTCGGGCTCTTCAGCCTCCTCTGCGCCTGGTCAGCGGTGACGGGACACCCCTGCAGCGTCGACCACCAGGTAGGGGGGCCGAGGGGCTCTGGAGCGGGCAGCAGCTGGGGCGGGCAGAGGCAGCCCGCTCCCGGTCCTGCCGGACAGCCGGGCTGGCGGCACCGTGTGCCTGCGGGGCAACGGGCCCTGGCCCGCGGCTCCTGCTCCGCACGGCTCGGGAGATAATGAGCCGTGAAAAGCCACGGGAGCAAGAGGAGTTAACTGGGAGATGTGCTGTGCCAGCGGCCACCATCCGCAGGGGTGGTTGGCCCACACACGGAGCCTGGCTGTCCTGCTGCCAGCCCCGCAGCACACGTGCTTCTGCCTCGGGCTGTGCAGCCTCGTCTGGGCCGTGGCGTTTCTGACACTGAGAGTCTCTTGCAGCCTTAGCACAGCTGCCCATAAGGGGCGTGCAGCGAGCAGCAGCGAGGCACATCCTCGAGGGGCTCCCAGCCCCCTGCACCCTTCTGCAGTGCACCGTGATGCAGTGACTGAAACCAAGAGCAGGGCAGCCACGGGGCAGGATCCTCGAGTGCTTGGTGAGGAGCAGGAGATATAACTAACCTATCCCACTGGGACCACTGCCATAGCCAGCAGCTCGGCTGCACCGGGCAGGAGCCAGGAGGAGGAGGCAGGAGAAGCGTCTGTCGTGGGCAGGTGGCACAGGGCAGCGCTGCCCACCAGCCTCTCAGATACTCCCCCAAAAGGTTTGCACTGTTATCCCCAGCCTCCCCAAGCCCAGTCCTGCTTACGCTTGAGACAGGACCTGTGTGGTGCTCCTGTGGCTCAACCACATTATAACCCAGTCCTAAACAGCCCAGGTTTATAAGTGCACATCTGTTTCTCTAGTGAGCAGGTCCAGCAGGGTTTGGTATGAGCGTTATGTGACAGGAGCTTGAAAGGAGAGGTGCTCACAGGAGAGGCTAACAAATGGAAAGGCTGTCTAACTGGAAAGCAGACAGACCTTGAAACCTGGGACTGCAGACCACAGCAAACTTTCAGCACAGCATCTCTCTCTGAAAGGCCCAAACATGGCATCAAGCAGCAGCCTGTGCCTACCCAACCAAACTTAAATTGCTGACCTGCTCTCTGGCAGCTTCAGTGAAGGCAGCTGGTCCTCTCCCATATAAAGCCCAGGCAGAAGTAACACATGATGTGGACCGCTCCCCAAAACCAGCTTGAATTTGACCCCCGTGTTTCTCAGGGGCAAAAAAAATCCATCCATCCATCCATCCATGTGGGTTGATCAATCCACCCAGCACACGCTGCTGGCCTTTCGGGACAGCGAATGGTCCCTGGTCTGTTTTGTTTGCAACATAGCCACAGCCAGCCTGCACTAAGCTGCTGCCTCGCAGGGTATCCTCAGAGGTGTGGGTTGTCTGGAGTTGTGGGTGCAGTACCCTGCACAGCCCCCAGAGCAGCTCTTGGCATGGGTGCCTGGTGCAGGTGCCCACTGCTCTGCAGCCTGCCTGGCTGCTGCTGCCTGCCCTCGCAGTGGGCAGGTGGCTCACCCACTCCCCTGTCCCAGCTGGGAGGCTGCCCTTGTGTCAAGCAAGAGCTCCCTGGGGGCTGGAGGTGGGGCTCTGGGGCAGGAAGGGGAAGGATCTCTGCAAGCTGGCCCCGCATGACAATTGTCCACTAAGGGAGGACAGGAGAGTGACAACCTAGTCCCTTTGCACCTGTGTCATCTATTTGGGTTTTCCCCCAGCTCTCCACACTCCTCCTTTAGTCCTTCAGTTGGCTGCTTTCAGTCCTGGGCTATCCTGCTCATCTTTCTCCACATATTCTGGCCCACACCAAACTGTTGGCTCATGTGTTTTTTAAACTTGTTTGTGTCTCTGGATTTTTCAAATTCTGCAAGGGTAATTAATTAAGACATTTGAACTTCTGGGGAGTGTCTCTCTAGAGATCCTCCCCGGCATGGAGAATCTATCTGAGCTGGCAGCTGTTTTCACAGGGATGGGCTGACTGCAACCGGAAGAGCCTCCTACATGCTCCAAGTTCCCTTCCAAGCAACATCACTGGTTTGGACCTCTCCTTCAACTCCTTGGTCATGCCCCATCATGGGACTCTCTTGATGCATTTCCCTTCCCTGCACTCCCTCAATCTCTCTAGCAATGCCCTGCTGGCGCTGAGCCCAGCAGCCTTCTCCAACCTTGGGGCACTGCGTCTGCTGGACCTGAGCAGCTGCAGCATTGCCTACCTCCACACAGATGCTTTCAAGGGCTTGGGAAACTTGTACACACTGCTTCTGAGAAACAACAGTCTGCAAGAGCTGGAGGTCCCTTTCCTCCTGCCGCTGAAGGCTCTTTTCCACCTGGACCTGCAGCATAATGCATTGGTGTCTGTGGACACCCTGAGCCTGCAGATGATGGAGGCAGTCCCTCAGGTCCGTCTGGAAGGGAACCCTTGGGTCTGCAACTGCGCCACACACCCTCTGCAGCAGTGGTTACAGCGCAGACAAGGTGAGCAGAGGGGACGGGAGGGCAGGAGAGGTACTGGGCAGGAGGAGCCCTGGATGTAGAATTCCTGCTCATTCCTTTTGCACCAACCCCTGGGCAGGCTCTGAGATAGCTCTCCAGGGACCTCCCTCTCCTACCCTGGCGAGGGACAGCAAACCAAGAGATGATGCGTCAGTTCCTTGCTTGCAGTTCCACATGAGATCAAAGATTTCTAGGAATGACAGCAGGATGGTTTAGCCACTCTTCTGGGAAAGGGGCTGCATGTGCACTTCAGCTCCTGAATCCACCAATATGTATCTGTGTGGAGTGACCACTTTTTCAAGAGCTGCTGAGCACTCAGCAGCTCCTCCTGTGGAGCTGGATCAGGCTCCAACCCTCTGAGCTCAACTTCCAGGCAAGAGCAGCCCTGTGACAGTGGGGTTTCTATCAGTATCTGTGAACTTGGCACTACCCAGTTAAAAGGAGCCTGCTAATCACAGTCACACACTCATACAGTTCCTTGGTCAGGGAATTTTAACTCTGGTTGTGCCTTACAGTGTGCTGAGAGCTAGAGAGGCTGGAGGGCTGTACCAGGAGCACCTTGCAATGCATCTCACCAATCAAGAAATAAGCAGAGATCATCTTCTCTAAACTGGGAAGAGGATGGGCAAAGACCCCCATCCCACCTTAGCCTGTGTGTCTCCCAGCTGTGCAGGTGACCTGTGCATCACCCCCAGGGCTGTGGGGCCGGGAGATCGCAGCTCTGGATTCCCAGGACCTGGGCTGCCAGATGAAGCAGCGGTTTCCTCGGGGGGACAGCACAGCACAGCAGGTCACAGTAACCCACAGCAACAGTAAGTTGTGCAGCTCCCTTCTGCCTTCAATCGCAGCAGAGTGAACCACAGGCAAAGCCCCTCTGCTCTGTCCTGAAGCCCCAAGGGCTCAGGCTGTCCAACTGACACTCCTGCAGTGGTTTGGTGGGGATGGTGGGCACTAGTGGTGGCTTGGTGGCCACCTCCTGGAGGTGTTTGCTGACTTTGCAGGACAGAAGTTATCAGATGCCACAAAGCTGTATGGAGCACAGACTCCACAGTGATGGCACCAGTATGCCAGCTGTCTGGCAGTCTTCCCTACAGCGTTCTCATACCCTTGGTGCCTAGCTCTGAGTGAAGAGCATTTATGTTGTTCCTAATGAAAGCAATCCCACGTTGGCTGCATGCTGTGGGCATGCAGGGGCTGGCTGCTGAGGAGCACTGGGTATGCTCCAGGCTGACCCCACTGTGCCCTGATGTGCCTTTCCCATGCTGCAGCCACCACACCACCAGCTGGGAAGGCGGGAAGGAGCTGGCCATACCTGGTTGGTTTCCTGGTGGCAGCAATCGGCATCTCCATCCTGATCGCGCTGGCTGCCAAGTGCAAGCTCTTCCACAAGAACTTCGCCAGCTACCGCCACCGGCCGTTGCCTGAAACCAGCTCGATCAGAGGCAGCCCCATGGAGGACAGCAGTGGCTGGGATGGGGGCTCCTCAGGCCAGGGGGCCTGCGAGAGCCACCCCATGCCCGGTGCTGCTGACCTGCCAGCTGAGGATGACGACGGCTTCATCGAGGACAACTACATCCAGCCAAGCGAGCAGCTGCCAGAGGAAGAGGAGCGGGAGTTGCACCTCTCCATCTGAGCATGCAGACCACCACCACCACCATGGCTTCTCCCCCCAGCTCCATCCTCTTCCTGCCCTTTACCCATCTGCCCTCTGCTTTTGGCGCCTCATGGCTATGGGCAGAAGGAGAGGAGAGGAGAGGAGAGGAGAGGAGAGGAGAGGAGAGGAGAGGAGAGGAGAGGAGAGGAGGGGAAAGGTGA
>WTSP01011423.1:3998-22835 GCA_025331215.1 Actenoides lindsayi
GTGTGTTATCAACACCCTCCAGTTCCCAGTACTGCAGCATAAGGGCTGGATGGGGAAAAGCAGCTCAGCCAGACCCACTACAGTGTAGAATAACAGTCATACAGGTAATGTGTCCAGGATTAACAAATCTAGTTCCTAACAGCAAGGAATAAAATTCATTTTGCTATGGAATTTCTTATATTGCAAACATGTATACACTGGGTGGATTTACCTTACCCAACTCCAAGTAACTAAAGACTCATCTTTCCTAGAAATGAAGAGCAGCAAATAAGATGTAGAATATGTTCTTTCCTCTATTGACAAAAAGGCAAAAAACTTTCAGATGGTTAAAGTGAGTTAACATTTCAACTTCACCTTGAAATGCTGTTCAACAAGTGCAGTTGCACTAGGGATTCCCAAACTTTCAGCTTAATCACATTGTATGATTTATTTCTTTACTCCTGAAACTGTATCAAATATTTCTGGTTTCAGCTATGGAAAACTGTCCATATCATCCATATTCTGGATCATATAAATTCTTTCAACAAATTCAGGGCTAAGAAAACAGCAGTCAGATTAAAACTTATCTTTTGACATATATCTGTGTTTCTGTAGTTTTTAAGATATGAAACTTCATAGCAGAAAAACTCAAATATTGTGACAGCCTTCTGGATTTAGAAAGAAGTTCTGTAATTCATGACAGCTTCTTACAAGTCACTCCAATTCTCTGTGGATTTGGAAGAAGTGTAACATTTACATTGTTGAGCCATTCAGCATACTGCTTATAGCCTACAGTGCTGATTTTCTTAGACTTAGTTTCCAGTGTGATGGATTACAACCATAATGATGTCATTAGTTCACTTTCACATGCTTTTAGAGAGAAAAATAATATGGATTTGTACGCAATCTGAATATCACTTTGACCTTCAGAGGTCCAAAACCTCTCATTTCAGTGAACAAGAAGAAAGCAAAATTTTTTAATATGTGAATAAAGGCTTGTCACCACCCTCTTCATGAAACACATAGCTAAGGAGAGTGAAAAGCAGGTTAATATAATATATTTTTATGATGTATATTTTTCAGTGATTATAATTTATTGCAGATCAGGCACATTTCTATTTTATATTCAGAATAGTGACTAATAAGGAAAAAAAATCCTAACACACTTTATTTCTTGTTCTTGCTGGATGTGTTTAATATACTGTGGAAAGAGAATGAAAGCAGTAGCTGCTTACCTGGAAAACAAATTAGCATGCAGTCAAATCCTTGATTGCCCAAAGGGAAGTCATGAAGCATATACTTTCCTCAAATGACAACAAGAAACTGGGTAGGTTCATTATCGATATACCCAAGTCCTTATCAGCATATCTTGTAGCCTACTGCTCTCATGCAGTTTGCAAATCTGAGTAATGTGACAAGGGCTGATTTCAGATGCAGTTGCCAGAGTCTTGTAAATAATCTTAGTGGGGTGTGAGGGGGAAGGAAAGGAAAATTAAGGCTCTGAAGGGCAGCTTCTCAGATGGCAGCTTGCAATGACAGTTTGACAGATTTTCTGGTGTGGAAGAATAATACGCAATAACTATATGAATTGCTTGCTTTCCTCCAAAGGATTACATATTTTTGAAAGTGTCATAAATACAAAGCTGTGGGAAGAATTGCTAGGTAGGAAAATATGAAATTCTATTTTATTTCCATTGCAATTCATTTGCATAATGTAATCTGGAGGGTTGTGTTTATCCATGGTGGGAAGACAGCTTAAACAAATGTTCAACATATGTATATCATCAGCAGCAAAAGGCTATGGTGTTAGCAGGCAGCTAAAAAAAATAAACAAAGGCCAGCATGTCTCCATTCTTCCAGCATCATATTGACAGCAAATAATAGGTCCCTAACAGAGTATATGTCAACTCGGAAATATTTACTAAGCATTTTGTTCTGGCCGATATAGACTGTTCAAGTCAGTCATTATACTGGGAGGCAGCTACTGCCATTTCAAAAAAGTATCTTGAGACCATTGCAATTTCATACCACAGTAATTCAACAGCAACTAACTAACTAACTAACTAACTAGCTAAGTGCCACAGAGTCCATCCAGTATGACTGTATCCATGGCAATTGGATACTCAGGCGTTTTATTGAAACCACAACTTAAAACTTGTTTGCCAGGCACTGTTAAGGACTAGGCAGTAATCTTCATCTTTTTCCTTTCTACAGCTTGACCAGCAGGCACACAGAATAATTAACTTGCATGATTTCCAGATTCATAACATACAATTCTGACTATTCCTATCACAAACGTAGGCTGATAGCTTGTTTTTACGACTCCCTTTGCTCCTTGCACTCAGTGTCTACTGAAACACATTCTAGTTAATCCCCTCATACCCTTACACTTATGTACTAGTAAAAATACGTGCTCAACTCAAAACATACAGGATCTCATACAGGGAGTTATTTCACCTCTGATAGTGGCCAATGCATCTGTTGAAGAATTTCAAAGCTTCCCATAAATAAGGCTTATTTATACTTTGTGTTATCTTTTGTCAAATCACTCTGACTTCTCAGTGTAAAACAACTGGTTCATGGGAACAGTTGCAAAATGAACCTTAGCTGTTTCGAGGATGAAGCAAGGAACAGGACAAGGAGAGGAAGGAATTAACTGTCTACTTTCTTTGATGAACTGAAAACAAGTGTTGCAACTATTACTTTCTGCGCCTGTTCTCACTCAGCCTTTCTCCTAAATGATCTGTTTATATGCCAGAAAGCAAAAAAAAAAAACCAGGTCCTTGTTTTAATCTCATATTCCATCTGCTTCTGGAATTACTACTAAGGGCAGGTGGCAAATGAGTTCTTTCTAATTTTCCAATCTTCTCCATGGGACAAATTCTGCCTCCTTGTTCAGACTGAGTAGTTCTTTACCAGCCCTTGGGATAGAGTAGGGAATAGATCAATCTGAGTACTTGTGACAGAACCTGACTCAGTATGAAATGAGGGCATGCATGGTTTAATCTTACATGTGTGATGTGCTCAATTTATTATGAGACAATGATTTTAGTTGGAAGATTTCAGTATAATAAACTGGAGCATGACTTAAAGGCATTTGCTTTATGACTCGTCTTTTTAGTGGAATGTCTACATACAGTTGTTTTTATACCTGTGAGTATAATTGTGTTTTGCTGAGTATAATGCCTTGAAAGGTTGCATTTCAAGCAAGAAAGAATTTTTTTTTTCCACATTCTCGGATTCTAACCAAGGAAATATCATATAAAAGAAATGACAACTCCAGACCTATATCCATCAATCTAATTTGTGAATACTGAGATTTTTACTGACATTTCAATGAAAATCCATATCAGGTGTATACATGATTGATTCATACATCTTCAGAGACACAGTGATACATATACCTTGGTATATATGCATACATATATTTATACATGCCTATAAGCACAGTATAAGTGCATGCAAAGTATCTGACAAAGGGGACATGAGTGATTTTCAGTAGGCTTATTTGACATAATAATAATTCTTTGATCTCCCTGCGCTATTGAGGGCTGATAATAGAATAGCCCAAGGGGAAGAAACCATACCAGGATCCTAAATCAAAGGGTTCAGCTATTTGCTTACATAGGTGCTGAATCCATGGCGTATTTCTGAGCAAAAGTGCCTGCAGCAACGTTTGCTAATTACAGGTTGTGTTCTACTGTTTCCAAACAGGGTGAAAGTGACAGAAGTTTAACTGTGAATAATTACTCACTTGAATAAGTATGTGATTAGCCTTATTTGTTGTGGTTAGGACTAGAGTGACAGGACAAGAATGGAGTGATTGCATTATTTACAGCTTAATTGTAGACAAGTAATTACTTACGTAAGCTGGCGCTGTGGGGTCAGGCAATACATGCTTGTGAATGTCTAGGATTTGAAAGGAAGCTTCAGAAACTGGGTTTCCGAATGATACAGACAAAGTGAAAATTCTATGCATTTATTTAATTATGGAGGGGTTTTCTTGAATTAAATGTCTTGGAATGTTAAATGTCTTGTTCTCTTGAAACCAAGAATTAGATGAAATCTTTATAAAACATTGCTTCCAGCCTCATAAATCACAAATGCCACCTAGTGGCCTTTGCTATCTACTGAATCATTGTTCACTCACAAAACAACCCACAAAAGAACCAAAACCCAAACAAACAAAAAACCCAAACAACCTCAAATCTAGCTGTTTACTAGCATGTTATTTCCATTGATGTGCATATGGTTGTCTGTGAACAATTTTTCCATTTAGTTCCCAACTACATTTTATTTGCGTTGGATCAGATTGTGAAAATCATACTCATGTTGGCAAGAAGAAGTGAATAATTCTATTAAAATGTAGTTAAACTCTCTGTCTTGGAACTGTGTTTTAACTATGTGATTTCCTTGCCAAGTAGAAGAAGGGTCTGATCTACAAAGGGAGACTTTAAAATAGTAAAAAAGTTCACTGTTACTGAAAGTAACCTAATGTATCAGTAAATTACCTTAATTAATTAATATTTGTCTGTCTGCCTGAAAATGTTAGTGACTTTCAAAAACTTTTGTAATTTTTTTACAAAAGAGGATTAAAATGCAGTTGTCAAAAGTTGTCAAATCATGGATAAGAATGTTGAATTATCCAGGAAAACTTTTTTTTCCTACTGGTGATATGTACACTCCCCTGATTTCAAAACTTGAAAACAATACCAATGTTAACTTAGAATTAAGCAATGTACTTGTGCAGAGACTGCTACATGATTATGTTTTGGTGTACTTTGAAGTTTGTTAGAATAAGACACTATATTGGAAAGTCCATATTGTGCTTTAAAACTGAATCTGAGGTAATACAATATAATTTTTAATGTGTAAATTGTTTTACAGTTTGACTATATATCTTTCTACAAAGAAAACAATCGATGACTGCTCTTGGTCACATAATTTAGAAAACAAGAGCAGCTTTTCCAGGTGGACACAGTTCCTTGTCATGGGATATGGGAACATATTAAGATTCCATGGATGTAGTGGGTTATTAGTGACACCACTACTAATAGTAATTGGAATCTTTGTCATTTTTCTTGACCTGTATTATTCTTAGCTCTCCCACTGCTCCTACTTAGGCTTTTTTCTTTCTTCCCCTTCTTGTTTCCCCCATGTATGCAAATTCATAATGGAAAGTGAAATGAACATGTAATAAATCTTGCATGATAATAATTTTGTTTCTCACATATTTCCTCCTTACTGATTTATCATCTTGCCTTTAAAAAATCCATATACCTGATTTGTATATTTACGTGGAAACTCTTCGGGACAGGGAATATGTTGTATTATGAAGTGGTTGAAACAAGCATTCAGCTGGGTTTTAACTGAAGATCTATCTATCTACCTATCTTGTAATCATTATGTGGTATTTAACAGCTAGCCAGAGATCTCTGAATGTATTCAGTATCTTACTATAATACTACACAAGCTAATAGTACAATGCTGTTTGTCTATGTACACTTTTAATCAAAACATCTTCATACCTGTCATCTCATATAAGTAAACTCTGGGCTAGATCCCTAGAAGATTTTGTTTTCATGAGTGCTTATTCACAGTAATAAATAGCAGTGTCATTGGTTTCACACATGACTAACTGATTGACTGTCTGACTGACTTCTTTGCTACTACTTCACACTTTGGTGTGGATAGGACTAAGATGTTTAATGCTATTTTATCTAATATTGGGTTCTCATATTGGATTTTTCATGTAGCCTAATGCAATTTTAGTGAAATTCAACAGAATGAGTCCTGTGGTCATTAACTCATATTAATCACATAGTCCAGGATCCCAATTCACAGTAGTCATCCACCTAGAGCATATGGTCATTTCCATCTATCTAGGAAGTTTAGATTTCTACATCATGAACATGGACTGTATGACTGCATTTTCTTTAAAATAGCACACTAGAGCATGTACAGAGATTGTCCTTCAGAAATGGAAACAGGCTATAGTCCACTAAGATAGAGATAATAATTAGGCTTCAAGTGTTCTAAAGCTGTAAACTATTTTGTGTTTATGCCATAGCTCCTGAATCCCTACAACTTTGTTCATATTGTTTTTCCTTAACATCCTGTGCAGTGTTCAGGGAATCCACCTTTTTTCCACTTACACACACTGGAGAGAAGAAGTAACCCATGAGGGTGTTGGAAATCAGAACAGGAAGACATAGAAGAGGCTCAAAGGGTGCAAGGGATGAAACCAGAATCACTAGAGACAAGCCTAAGGGTGGCATGCCAGTGTCAGGGCTGAAATCAATAGCCAGCTCAAGAGCATGTACACCAATGCATGCAGTATGAGCAACAAACACGGAGAGCTGGAAACCATTGTGGAGCAGGACAGCTATGACATAGTTGCCAACACAGAAATGTGGTGGGATGACTCTCATGATTGGAGTGCTGCAATGGATGCCTACAAGCTCTTCAGAAGGGATAGGCAGGAGAGGAGAGGCAGTGGGGTGGCCCTGTATGTTAGGGAGTGCTTTGGTTGTATAAAGATTCATGGCAGTGGTGGCAAGTTTGAGTGCCTATGGGTAAGGATAAGGTGGTAGGCCAATAAGGCAAATATCCTACTGGGAGTCTGTTATACCAGGATGAAGAGGTTGATGAAGTTCTATAGGTGGCTGGCAGAAGTATCAAAATCACTAGCCCTCATTCTTGTAGGGGACTTCAACTTACCAGACATCTGCTGGAAATACAACACAGCAGAGAGGAAACAGTCCAGGAGGTTCCTGGAGTTTATGGAAGAGAACTTACTGACTTAGATGGTAAGTGAGCTCACCAGGAGAGTTGCCTCACTAGCCCTGCTGTTTACTAACAGAGAAGGACTGGTGGGTGATGTGGTGGTCAGAGGGTGTCTTGGGCTTAGCGATCATGAATAGAGTTTACAATTTTTAGTGAATTAAGAACAGGGGTCACCAGGACCACTACCATGGACTTCTGGCGGGCTGTCTTTGGTCTGTTCAGAACTGTGGTTGCAAAAGTCCCTTGGGAGATGGTCCTGAAGGGCAAAGAATGTCCAGGAAAGCTGGACATTCTTTAAGAAGAAAGTCTTAGAGGCACAGGAGCAGGTGCTCACCAGCCTCTCATCCCCCAGTTTGCATGTTCAACCAGTGTTACTCCATTCCAGGTGCAGAATTTGGCACTTGTTCTTGTTAAATGTCGCGTAATTTATGATATCCAGATCTTTCTGTAAGTCCTATCTACTCTCAAGGGAGTCCTCAGCTCCTCCTAATTTAGTATCATTGGCAAACTTACATAATGTGTGCTCAAGTTATTGCAACGGGAGAAAAAGTTTTCCTGCATAAGTAACAAAAAGTTAGTGAGAAGTCAAGAAATGGTAATGAAGTCTGGTTAAATACATGAGTTACCTGTTACTCTTAATTAAATTGATTATTGTTATCACTAGGAAGTAAGAGGGAACTCTAGCTTTGCCAGACCAAACATGGAGTACTGGTGCCCTGAAGAACCTGCAGTCTAAACTGGGTGTAAGGAGACAAACAAGGCAAATGAACTGACAACAGATGTCTTTCCAAGTCTTTGGTGGAGGTAGTAGTCCAGGTCCAGTATGTAAATAAGTTCATTAACAAGAAAGAAAAGAAAGTTCTGTGTCAGCAGCAGAGAAGAGAAAGGGAATCAGATGATAAAGAGAGAAAGAGAGAGAGAAAGAGGAAGAGGAAGAGAGACAGTGAGAAAGAGAGAAAGCAATCAAGAAAGCAAGAATGCAAGAGAAAGCAAACAAGTGAGAAAATATTCAAAAATATAGGTTAAAATACAACTGTCTGCCTTTCCATTTTTATTTATTCTGGCATTTTTCTTTATCTGAGTGGATAAGAGATGGAAGGCACTCAAGGTATGCACTGGGCTCTTCCTTTCGCTGGGATAGAAGGTTCTCAGTGGTAGTGATTACACAGATCATAAATAATTTCTGACACAATTCAAACTGTCTTGCTGGCTTAAGTTTAGAATTTAGATCAGTAGAGCTATTCACCACTTAAAAACGATGGCATAGAGTAAATACTACTATATTGCTTCTGCAATGAATCCACTTACCATTCAGCAAATTATGACAGTTTTCATTTTCCATCAAAAAAGAAAACATCTCAAACAATCAAAACCTGACTAATCATTACATATATGTATATATACTTCTCAGTTTGGATGGTATACTGCACCAGATTTTCAGAAATTGGTACTACTTATGATATATGTTAACATCCTTGTCTGAAATACTTTTAAAGCTCTCTACTCATAAGTACCTCTTTTACCACAAGAGAGTTTTAGTAATTGAAAATATTAATTAATGAAAATTTTTACACTTAAAAATTATATTTATTTCTCCCTAACTTTTGTGACACAATGCATTATTTTTGATATTAACAATATATCTGCTATTCTTGTGGATCTACTCAAGTTGAACTCTTGATTTTGAGATTGGGGTTTTTATCTCTTGGCCCAAATGTCTATGTAGTTCTCTGTAAAATTCAACTACATACAATAGTACTATACGTGTTCAAATCAAATATGAAATGAAAAGGTTTTTTCTGCTGATCTAAAGGCATGGCACGTCTCCACAAGTGGAGCTGTAGGAGAATATTGTATACAGTCCAGACATAGACAGAAACACACTAAGAGAAACAACTGTTAATATATCCATCAATACTACCAGATGAGAAGGAATGAAAATGCAGTCATATAGAGGAAGCTACTTTAAGAGGATGTTAGATGAATTCCTATCTCTTTTGCATGCCATAATGAAAACAGAACTGTAGGGGTCATATCAGGGACATAATTCTTAAAATAAACTGCTTTAATTGTGGAATTTTCACAAGTATTTTAACATAAATGTCACCCATCTGATATCAGATTTAACCGCTTTCTTTAAAGGGAGCTGTCAGACTAAGTAGACCACTAATATCTACTGTACGTATTTTGCTTCTTTAGTAAATCCATTCATTTTACTTTGTTGGAGAGAGAAATTTTACTATTACAAGGTACATACAGGGACCTAAAAATGATATACATATATTTTTTATATATATTTTTTTTTATTTAATTTACTTTGAAAGGCAACACATAACATAAAAGGCATCAGACTGGAAACTAGTTTTTTGCTTGCTGCCTAATGACATTTCCAGGGTACCATCCTTCTCATGTTCGTGGATATATTTCACTCCTTGTTGCTTTTCAGTGTTAACAGTAAATAAATGAAAATGCCTTCTCTCTGGTCATTCCCCTGAATGTGCTCACTGCCTTTGCTCATCTAGCACGTATAGGCAAGTTGGCCCTCTTCCCAGCATAAAAAGCATACAAATGCTGGCAGCTATAGGGCTGTGGCACAAACAGCCAAGCTTATTTTCACAAATGGACACACAAGTGCTTAGGTCTCTGTTAGTGGTTCTAAATCCCAGAAAGTATGCCAAACAGCTGGTCTGTTATTGTCCCAACTTTGTCCTAACTGGGCAATAAAACAAGTATTTTTTTTTTTTCCTTCTGTAATCACTCTGTTTATTTCTGCTTTGCAGTTGATACAAACATTGAGAATAGCTGGTCACAATGTACTTCATGATCCAGCTACCAAATGACCATATGGATGCATCTAAGGCACCTTGCAGATTAAGGCACCAGGCACAATAAAGACAAACATTTCACAAGCTGGGACCTGGACTGTATATGACAGCTCACTGAATGAAGATTGCAAAGCTGGCCTTGGGATGGCATTCAAAATATACTATCAAACAGTGAAAATCCCATAGCTGATGGTGACTGAATGCTTTCTAAGCACTGGTACTGAAAAAAATGTTCAAAACTAGCAAATGTTATGAAAAAAATCATTATTCTTTCTATCTGTTCCTGATGGCTCTGGAAAGTCCATTACAAAGTTATGCTGACTTAACATGTTTGTCTTTTTCAGATCTCTCTCTCTCTCCTTTAGTAGGAGAGATAATTGCTGAGCCTGAGTGAAGGGTAAGAAAGTTCTAACTAGGTTATTTACTGTAATGGTGCCATAGTTACTTTTTTATTTTGGCAGTGTGAACTTCCACAAGTATATTATGGTCTTCATAACTCTGTTTTTCCTGCTAAACGTTTTTCTGCTCAACTCTTGAACACTCTTCTGGTAATTTTTCAGATTTTGCTCTTTTGGGGTAATTCAAGTAATCTGTTTTTTTTAGAGATGTATCTTCTCAGGATTTTACAGAACATAATGCTCTTGATTTTAACATCCTTCTCTCTAGTCTGGTTATTATATTCTAGATCTGTTTGATTTGTGGTCTTTCACTTTCTCTTTGAACAAATACATATATATTATTACACATTGTTATTCTTTTTATTTTTCTCTCAGGCTATTACCAAAGTATTTCTTATATAACAGTTAACAAAAATCTATATAAGACAAAGCAGGTGAAGAACCACAAGTAAAAGCATCTTAGGAGGTTAATCTGAGATTTTGAAAAGCTACATTTCATTAACTCTTGTTTGTATGCCTGTTATATGGCCTTATTGGCGCACCTCTATTGCTAGGATGGTCCTGACATTTTCAAACACAGTCCAGTGATGAATCTGCTATCTGTGCAAGCTTACCTGGGATTCTCAGAAGTGCTGCTACACCAGAACAACCTGATCCTGAAGGGAGCACTCTTGAGATAGAGGTCAAATATATGGCAGAGGAGAAGCCAAGGTGTAATCCTCACTGTAGCCTGCCAATTTGACTCTCAGTGATGTCTGCTTTTAAACCCTGGTCAGCCTGAAGAACATTTGATCCATGAAGTTTCTTATCACCCTTAAATAAAATATTACATGTAGTAAGGAACAGAGGATTTGTTCTGGTTTTTGTTGTTTTTCCCAAAAGGAAATGAATTATTTCAACTCTTATTTTCACCCCAAATTAGAATGAATTGGCAAAGTATCAAAATTTCTTCCTGCACTGGAAGCTTACAATTTTTCCCCTTAGTAATACACTAGTTTTAGGTTTTATAATCATACTTGCTAACATATTACTTAAATAACTTGTGGGCCAGCTGTCTGGGGTAGCCTGGACAGAAGGATGCTGCATGCATGTAAACTGAAGTGAGCTGGAGTAAGGGATTTGCAGCTGTCCAGCAGCTCAATCTTAGTTACTCTCTATCCATTAGGGATGTGATTAAGCAGGAAAAAAATAAAAGTCCAGTAGAGAGAAGATGTTTCAAAACATTAACCAAGTCTCAAAGTGAGAGAATTCATGGATATGACAATTGTAATTACAATGTTTTCTTTTTATTCATCAAGCCACTGTTGGATGCTTGCTTTCTTCTCAGTGTGATGTAAGCCTGAATACCATGGGGATTCATTATAATTCCATATGCACTATGAACTCCAATTGCTAGGTAAGCCTCATCTCTCAGAGTATAGTCTGCTCTAGGAGCTTTAGTCATGCATTCAGAGGGTAAACCAAAGAACTTTATGGGCGATATAATTCAATAAGTGGTTTCTCTGTGTAGAAAAGGGCTATGAGACATCCTAACTAAAACTGCTACATGTTTCTGTAGCGACTAACACAGGGACAAGCAAATATTGAAAAAAATCTGAAACATTTTTAAATTTTCTTTTTACAAATCAAAATGTCAAGAATCAGATCCATGTGTCCCAAGATAAAATATTATATTCAAAAATTCCCTATAACAAATGTGAAGTTTTGTGGTAAAATTGAAATTTTAACATTAAAATTTTTTCATTATGAAAAGTTTAAGCAGAAATTTTTCAACTTATTTCAACTACCTTTCAAATCTATTCTTCTTTAGTAAGTTACTCTGCTAGTAGCAATGTTTAAAAGATAATACTAGAGGATTAACTAGTCTTAGATATCATTCTGTCCCATCTAACATTCTTCATTCATCATGAAATTAATGAAGGGCTATTAATGATTTTCTCCAGTCTTAACAATGAATACTGTACCTTAAATTGATTCAGTTCAGAGAAGGTGAGACATTTCTCATCTTGTCTCTCCCTGAAGATGTAAACTGGCCAAAGAGATACCAGCATGACTTAAATGTGGTACTTTTACAGCCAAACCTGTCGATACAAATTAGTCAGAAGTAGCATGAACATCACTAAATCACTTGTCTTTATAGTTCCACTGTATTGTGTTGTGGTGAGCTATTAGTATACAGATACCATGAGCAAGGAAACATTCCTATTAATCCTCTGAAATTATATCCATACTGTTTCTATTAAAACTGCTATACTGCAACAGTATTTATAGTATAAAAGCAGTAATTGTCAAAAAGTAAGGTAGATTGTGCTTGAAATTTAAGAAGAGGGATCAGTTTATGAGAATCAATGGAAAGGGACTACAGATGAGTATGGTGATACAGACAACTAATGGTTAATGGAGGCAGTGAAAGTGGAATCTATGTTTATGCAACAACACACTAGTCTGTTCCAGCAAGGCTCTCAGTGGCTCCACACATTCAGAATCTGTCTACACAGGAGAAAGAAGGGAGTTGAATTTGGAAGTAAAGGGCAAAAGAAAAGGGAAGTATGATAGGTGAAATAGGTAAGACCTATGGTAGGAGAAGGTAAGCAGTAGGGTGGGGACTGAGGAAGAATTAGTTATTGAAGAGGAGATGGCTGTATAGGCCAGAAACGTTTAATTCCTGACAATTCAAGACTATTTAATGTTCCAAACTTTTTGACTTCCTGATATTTTTAAATCCTGTATCTTCTTTTAATTCGTTTCACACTGCTACTAATATTCTAAGTAACAAAGCTTTTTTATACTTTAAAAAAGCAACTGACTCTACTTTTGTTGCATAAGTTACCTTTATGTCAGGATTATGATAAGTGGTTGACTTGATTTATATAAAATAAGGTGGTTTATTTTTACCCTAAAGACAGAACACTAAGGAAAACATGTAGATGAGAACTCAGAGTCAGCAGGATAATGAACTACTTTCTATGGATCTTTGGCAATTTGAGGTACACACTATAGAAATAATTTTCTATGTATAATTCTTTCAAAGTCTTGTACTTTGTATCATCTGATCTAGAGTTCTAGTTCAAGATCACATTTTGGTCTTTACAAAACATCACTGTCTCTTTAGTAGTATCACTGTCTCTTTGCAAATAGGAGTTATATTTTAATCCATTCTTCTGCAACATAAAGAGCTTGTTACACAAGTATATATACTCACAGATATTTATTGTTAGTGGCCTCTGTGCCATAAGTTAATTGATATTGTAACAAAAGGGATTTTTTTTTCAACTTTAATGGTTGTAGGTTTTTTTAGACGGGCTTTTTCAGCAGTAGTCTCAGGGGAAAAGAGCTTCTGGAAGTCTTCATAGACCTGTTTCTAAAAAGGCAAGAGGATTGATCCCAAGTATTTACTCGTCTCTCTTGTTTTTAAAGCCCAGAGCTCAATAAATTAAGTCAGGAGTTCTTCAGTTTTGGAACTTGTTTTTTCTTCTTTGCTTGTAAGAAAAAGCTTGGATATACAACACACTTAAAGCACATACAGATGTGCACAGACACCTCTGTCCTTAGCTTTCCTTCCCAAATAATTAAAAACAAGTTCAACAAAGTTGAACTGCAGAATGTGATGGTTCTTTGATTTCTAAATTAAGGACTGAATGGCCTTTCAAGACTTTTATAAGTTTCTCAACAAAATAAGCGAGGGAGAAGTATTTAGTTCCTCCTCGCATTATTCTGTGATAGAACATATCTTTGATATTCAGCCAGAGATCGGAGCTGCGTGTGATTACTCGGTGTTCCTCACTGAGGAAGAGCTGAGGGCATTCGATAACATTATCAGGCACCAACCCAGGACAAACAAAAGGTATGTTTCATGTAATGCTTAACTAAATTGTAGAAATCATTAGTACTGAACATGTGAATGACAACACTTCATAAGGATTTAAAAGTGTTAGATGTGATTAGAAGGTGTTTTATACGAAGTCCTGGGTATACTAGAAAAACAATCTTACCCTTGATAATCCTTCTCTACCAAATATCGACTATTGGCTGTTTTGGAGTCAAGAGACAGGGATAACAGCAGTTTTCACATCAACGCTGTCATTCCTATATTATGTTCCATGCTCACAAACTGGTGTGCAGAGTAATTTCTTCCAGTTTCTGACACATGTGATCTCTTGATGATCATGCAAAATAGAATGTTGTTTGATGCAGCTTCTAAAACATTTGAGTAACCCTAGTATTCTCAGGGATGAAAGCACTATCAAGTCTTTCACCCCTAATATTAAAATATTAATTCTACTAAAGTTTCAGTGTTAGTTATTTTTCATATGAATCATTTTGCCTTTTGTCTTTTGAAAAGCCAGCTGTTCTCTCAGTTTCAGATGACCCCTTTAAGTATAACTAGAATATAGGCCTTTGAAGGCTTGAAAGCACTTCTTGTTGCTATGCTGTATAAATGATCACTTCAGTACATTGACACAGCATTATTTTACCATGCATAATTTTGCACTTAACATTTACATCATTAAAACTCAACATTTATCCAAATACATAATTTAATATGTCTTTTGCACATACAGTCTTTCTATTTGAGTCAAAGAAACTTAAAATTTCAGAAGCAAAGTGCACTTAATTTAACTCTTTGGTGATTTGGATCCAGGGAAACCTGATGCAATCCTTTAATTTCAATAAATTGTACATTCTAATGTCAGGTCTATCATTGATCAGTACATGCTCTTAAAAAAGAAAAAAATAATGTGCCATATTCCCTGTGTTCACAGAATCACAGAATGTTTTAGGTTGGAAGGGACCTCTGGAGGTCATCTTGTCCATCCTGTGATCAAGTAGGGCTACCTAGAGCTAGTTGCCCAAGACCATGTCCATATGGCTTTTGAGTATCACCAAGGTTGGAGGCTCCACAAAATCACTAGGCAACTTGTACCCATGCTCAGTCACTCTCACAGTAAAAAACATTTCCTGATGTTCAAAGAGAACCACCTGTGTTATAGTTCATGCCCATTGTCTCTTGTCCTGTCTCTGGGCACCATTTAAAAGTGTGGTCTTCTTAAAAAAACTCTCCCTTCTTTACACCTTCTCTTCAGGTATTTATAGATATTGACGCAATTCCTCCTCCAAGTGTCCTCCTGTCCAGGCTAAACAGTCCCAGCTCTTTCAGTCTGGCCTCATATGAAAGGTGCTCCAGTCCTTTAGTAACCTTCATGGCCCTTTGCTGGACTCTCTCCAGTAGCTCCAGTACTGAGTAAAGGGGAAGCATCACCTCATTTGACCTAATGGAAATGTTCTTCCTAATGCATCCCAGGATACCATTGGCATTTTTTTTTTTTTTTTTTTTTGCTATGAGAGCACACTTCTGGCTTATGTTCTATTTGTCCACTTTTTCATGCAAAACTGCTCTCCAACCATGCAGCCCACAGCATATATTGTTGCATGAAGTTTTTCCTCCCTATGTGCAGGACTTTGCCCTTGCCCCTTGTTGAACTTCATGAAGCTTCTCTCAGACCATTTCTTCAGCCTGTAGAGGTCTTTCTGGATGAAAGCACAACCCTCTGGCATCTCAGCCACTCTTCTTAGTTTTGTGTCATCAGCAAATTTACTGAAGCCACACATTGCCCCATTATTCAGATCATTAATGAAGATGTTAAACAGGATTGGACTGAGGTAAACCACAAGTGACCAGCTTCCAATAAGACTTCAAGTCAGTGATCACTGCCCTCTGGGCCTCACCATTCATCCAGTCTTCAATACTCACTCATTCAGCTCATCCAACCTGAACTTCATTAGCTTCTCTATAAGGATCTTAGGGGTGACAGTGTTGAAAAGTTTATTGAAGTCTAGGTAGAAAATATCCATTTCTCTCTCCTCATCTACCAAGCTAGTCGTTCTGTCACAGAAGGTTATCAAATTGGTCAAACATGCCTTTTCTTTGGTAAATCCATGCTGATGACTCCTGGTGATTTTCTTGTCTTTCATGTGTCTGGAAACAATTTCCAGGATTAGCTGCTCCATTATTTTCCCAGTGATCAAGGTGAGGCTGTCCAGCTTGTCCTCCCTGACCTCCTTGAAAATAGGAATGACATTTCCTTTCCTCCAGTCTTCAGACACTTCACCCATTCACCATGACTGATCAAAGATTTTCAAGAGTGGCCCTTACAATGACATCTGCCAGTGACCTCAACACTTGTGAATGTATCTCATTAGGGCCCATGGACACATATGTCCATCTTGCTTAAGTATTCTCTGACCTGGGAACAGTACTCCACCAATGACTTCCACCACCATTATGTTTTCCTTGCTTCTGTTTTTTCCTTTGGTTTCTGGGACCTGGAGTTTCTGAAGACTGGTCTAGCCAGTAAAACCAAGGCAAAGAAAGCACCCAGTACCTCAGCTTTTTCTATTCCCATGTAACTGGGTCCTCTGACTCATTCAGCAGCAGACATATCGTTTTCCTGGCCTTCTTGTTGTCACCTATGGACTTACAGAAGTCTTTCTTGTTGTCTTTGACATCCCTGGCAAGATAAAATTCCTGTTGGGATTTGACTTTCCTAACTTCATCTCTGGATACTCAATGTCTCTATACTGCTCCTGAGTTACATGTACTTGCTTGGGCCATCTATATGTTTCTTTTCAGTGTTTGTCTTTGGAGTTTGTTGATCCACACAGGCCTCTTGGTATTTTTTCCTGACTTTCTATTCATTGGGACAGAATTCATTTGAGCTTGGAAGAAGTGAGCCTTGAATACTAACCAATTTTCTTCAGCCCTTCTTCATTCTGGTGTCTTATCCTATGGCATTCTACCAACCAGATCTTTGAAAAGGCCAAAGTCTGCTCTCCTGAAGCACAGGGTTGTGAGCTTGCTTTTCTCCCTCCTCTCTCCCCTCATGATCCTGAACTCCACTGTTTCATGGTCACTGCAATCAAGGCTGCCTCTGGCCTTCACATACCAAATGAGCACTTCGTTGTTGGTGAGTTTGAGGCCTAGAAGATCATCTCTCATTGTTGGCTGCTGTTATCACCCGGCTGACGAAGTTGTCATCAACACACTCCAGGAACCTCCTGATTTGCTTATGCCCTGCTGTATTGCCCTCTCTCAGAAATAGTATTGGTTGAAGTTCCCCGTGAGGACAAAGCCCTGTAATGTAAGAGTGCTCCTATCTGCAGCATACAGGGTCTCATCCATTTGTTGTTCCTAGTCAGGCAGCCTGTAGTAGACACACACTCTACAGCATCACACCTATATGTCTTCTTTTTAATCCTTACCCATAAGCACTCAGCTGGCTCATCATCCATTCCCAGGCAGAGCTGCATACATTCCAGCTGTTGTCTCACATAAAGAGCTACTCCACCTCCTCTTCCTCCCAGCCTGTCTTACCTAAAGAGATGTATCTCATCATTGCAACACACCAGTCAAGGGACAATGCTGCCATGTCTTTTGGATTCCAACAGGACAGTAGGCCTGCAGCTGCACACAGATCTCTAATTCATGTTCATTTCTCATCTTGCAAACATTAGTGCATGTGCACATCACAATGTTACAAGGCAACATGCACTGTACCATCTCCAGTTTATAGAACTTCAGCTACCTTCACAGTAATCAGAAAAGATTCATGTTTCATTTTCATTTGTGTTGCTGAAGCACCTTTTTTCAACCTAGAAATGTTTTATATTTTTAATGTATTTTATCCTCACCTGTAAAACTCTTTGGTTCAAAACTGTCGTTAACCTGTTTTTGCATTCCTTTCCCATGCAAAGGTGCTTAAGTACAGTGCAGCAAAGGAGAACCTAAAGACAACGTGAAAAGGTAACATGTTACCAAGAACTTGGAGGTTTTAAAAAGATTTGCTACCACTTTAAAAAGTCCTCAAACTTAGCCTTTACAAAAACAAAATTAAGGGATTGTGTTCATCTTCTGCCACTGAAAACTCTCAGTCACACATCAAATGGAAACAAGCAGAGACTTCTTAGGCCTCTAATATTATAATGGTATAAAGCAGATGATAACCATGTTCACACCAAATGTTATTTTTAGCAATTTTGCTCCTTAATACATTTCAACTGACTCCATGGTGCTCATAGATTAATCTGAATTTACTGGTATAAAGTTTTATAAATAAGAACATAGTTTTATTTATTGTTTTGTTTTGTTTTGTTTCATTGCTGTGTGGACCTTAAAAGACTTAACCTTCTGGAAGGATGTTGAAGCATTTTCCTTCTTCCTAACAGGACACTAGACTAGAGTTTTGTCCCCAAAATCTCAGCATCAGGTTGCTTTGCAGTCCTTGTTGTTCTGGATTCCATGACACATGGCCAGACATGGAAATCTTTCCCACTATTATTAGGTGAGAATGCTGCAACCCTTTCCCTGAGTTTGGGTTTTGTTGTTGTGATATTACATTGCTCAGTAATGAATTGTTAGGCAGCTTGCTATAGCTGTCTCTGTGTAGGCATAAAGTTAGTGTTCATAAAGGAATAAAACTTGCTCCAAGCATAACTGCTGTCTTAGCAACCAAAACCTGTGATCACATTTATTCTCATTTTAAAGTCTCATTGTAAGATTTTTCAGGAATTGGAACTGCACCTTCAGACCTCTCTGTGGTCTGGCTTAAGATATCTTTGGGATTATCTCTTCTTGTGAAATCCTGACTGCTAACAACAGGTACATTCAAAGGGAAAAGAAGTATCATCTGCCTAAGGAATAAATCCCCTATGTATCCAAAAGACAGCTTTCTCTAAGCCTATCAATCAGCAAGTCATGTAGCAGACAATTCATACAATCATAGAATTGTCAGGGTTGGAAGGGACCTTAAAGATCATCTAGTTCCAACCCCCCTGCCAACAGCAGGGACACC
>WTSP01011424.1:8450-19760 GCA_025331215.1 Actenoides lindsayi
GCCGGTGAAGAAGCGCCTGCCAGGGAGCTGGGCAACCCAGAGGGAAGGGTTCCTGCAGCTTCCCAGGAGTGCGCTGAGATGTGCTGCTCAGCCTCCTATCAGTCCTTCTTCCAGCAACACAGGAAACCTGATTTAGTCCTTGAAATGTGGCAGATTTCACACTGTCTGGCTCAGTCTGCCTTTCTGGAGGAGCCTGTCACGTTCCAGTGCTGAGCTTTTCAGTTTTGCACAAATTACCATCCTGAACATTTTCTGTCGTGTGTGTCCGCAGCAAAAAGATGCAACCTAAGGTGCAGCAGGTTAGATTTGGAACCCTGTCTAATGCTCAATTAGAGAAGAGGGCAGGAGGTTAGTTGTTAATCAAAGAGAGTAACTTTGCTTTCTGTTACCGACTCAGCGGGCCCTTGCAGCCTCTGGTGCCACCCAGCCAGGGGGTTTCAGAGCCTGGCTCTGAGGAGCCTGATGCTGCCATCATCCCAACAGCGACTGCAGAGACACACCAGGAGCATGAGGGACATCAGCTGCTCGTCAGCCACGCTGCTTGCAGCACCTCGAGTCACAGAAGATGTCAGGGAGACAGAGCCTTTTCACGTGTTTTAGTTTGTCTTCTCATTTCTTTTTTTTTTTCCAGTGGGATGGGCCTCTGGCTAAATAGATTTGATTCCGTTGGTAGAAGGAAAAATTGCAGACGTGAAAAGCCCCAGCTGCAATGAGTAGTGTATGGCAGTTTCATCCTTCTAGCCTATTGTTTTATGATGTGGCTGTCTTTAATAACAGCCCTTCAGAGACTCATAACCCTTTGTGTGATTTACTGTGGTTATCCTGCAAGCCACCTGTGCATGGTATTAATTAAGACCTGGGGAGATAGTGCTATAAAGCTGAAAAATTTACTCTGCCAAAAGGTAGCGCAGTGAAAACCAGCGAAACCCCCACGTGTAGCCCTTAGAAAGTTCTTGCAAAATTGGTTTATGAATTTTTTCTTCCTTTTTTTTTTTTCTCTCGAGCTTGGAGACATACGGCATCTTAAAGATAAACTTTGGGGTTCAGTTGCCTGCTTAGATGTACAATTTTGTCCACTTGAATTAAACGTGCCGAAGGGGACTGAGTTTTTCTGCACGCGATTGAAATAAACAACGTGGTCCTAGCAACATAGCATGCCAGCTATTAATCCACTAAGTACCCTATTAGTACCTGTCACTTTGGATTAGCAATGTGGTTTTTATGTTCGTCGTGTATTTAACTATGCTGACTTTTGGATGGATTAAATCTCTCTTATTCAACTAATTCCCAAAAAAGCATCCATCTGGAGAACTTTATGCCTTAGATGTCTATTTCTCAGCAATAAGTCCAAATAAGATGGGCTTTATCATCCCAGAGAGTCACTCAGGATGAGGTAATGGGAATAATAATTGGTTTATAAGGTTTTAAGTTTTTGCTGCTAGAAACCTGCTCATACATAAATCAAAGGCAGATATTTCATTTCTGTCAAGCGTTCAAATTGTTCAGCAATTGATTAAATGTCAGGCAACCTAATAATTAGTCTACCTGAGTATCATTTAGAATGTAAACTCCCTGGGTGGGGATTTTTCTTCTTCCTTCTCTCTGTATAATCACCATCTCAAGTCTCACAGTGCGTGATTTGTGCTCTTTAACTGCTGTCATAAAAGAAATAATTATGTCTGCAAAACTCCCCAAACTAATACCATATTCTCTGGTGATAATCTAATCACTACATCTGAGGCATGTCACTGTGCTGTTTTGGAATGGTGCTTAAAAGGGACAACTTGGGCTTTTATGTCATTAATTTTTCTACTCTTTCATTCCTAATGTGCATGTGAAGTGTATCTTGCCAAGGCTGACTGTTTGAGACACTGCTTGAGCCCTGTTACCCCTAACAACTTAATAGGTCAGTAATTTTTTGAACTGATAGGAGTGTAGATGGCAGACATGAAGTGAATACACAGCTCACAACTGTTAACTTTACAGCATTGTCAAACAATTTCCTCTTCCCAGAGAAACTGTGGACCAGTAACCCTGCAGGCTCAAGTCCTGCCTTTGTACAAACAACAGAACCACAGAATTATTATGGTTGGAAAGGACCTCCGGGATCATCAAGTCCAACCTTCATCCCAGCATCTCCCCAACCACTAGAGCACTGCCTCTAGTGCCACATCTACTTTTTTTTTACACCCCTTCAGGGATGGTGACTCCATCTCCTCCCTGGGCAGCCTGTTCCATTGCCCGACCCCTCTCTCAGGAAAGAATTTCTTTCTAATACCCAATCTAAACCTCTCCTGACACAACTTGAGGCCATTTCCTCTCATCTACCTCTGTCTCTCCACCAGAGACAAGGTAGATTTTGCAAGTGAAGGTCCCACAACTGCTGTATTATGCAGCAACCAGTGAAAGAAGGATGGGGAAGTTTGTGGGCTGGTTATTCAGCTCTTGGTCTCGCTGCTGTGGCTGAAGCTGTAGAAATGGATTTCGTTAGTATTTCTGTTAGTGGTCTCGGTGAGAAGCATCCACCAAACTCTTTTCTTTGGTAGGTATTGAAGAGGCAATTAATAAAATTTTCTCACAAAACCATCTGTGATTGTAGGGAGCCGGAATCTCCCCAGCAAAATGAAGCTTGAGTGCCAAGTGTTGCTTTTGTAAGTTTGAAGCGTCTGATTCACCAACATTTCAGTGACTCTCAAAAACAATTATTTCAGGATCTTGGACCTTTGGCAAGGAATCCTTTTCTGGACAATAATACCAAGAAGAATTTGGAGACACCCTCCTCCCTATCCAATTATCTTTCAGCAACTCAGTGGACAGTCCTGGTGTTTGTTTTGTGATTAGAATTAGCTGGAACAAGAAAATCCATTTTTCCAATCAATTGCAGGATTCTAGGGAGCTTCTGCTTTGCTCAAAATGTTTCGAATTTTAGGCTTTGAGTTAATGAAATGGAAACAATATTTTGAGGAAAGAAACAGTTTCCAGAAAATCAATAGCTGTGATTTTGGACTGGTTGAAGTTACACCAGCAGATTCAGTGGTGGAATGAGAGACTTGTTCTGGAGATGGTGTTGGGTCTGTCTTCTGCTCCGGTGTGCAAGTGCTAAACAGTCTCTGTTGGCACTTTTCAGCCCCTGTGTGACTGCAGCAAAGGAAATGTTCCTTCCCTGTGAGTTCTCTGGCCACCAGTAAGAACCCATGATTGTGACAGAATAATGCAATCGTATTCTCCAAATAAGCTGGAAGATCTAATTTAATTAAGTGATTAAATTTTGTCAGTAAATGGAAGGCTTAAGGAAACTGAAAAGGAAAAAAAAAAAAAAAAAATCCTGGTGTTTTCAGATATCCTTCCCAAGATCTTCACGGATCATATGGTGCTGCTTACATGATTGGTGTGTCTGCAGCAATGACATGCTTTGGATTGCAAGTTGGAGGGTGCTCAGAATTTCTCCGTACCAAACAAGCCTTTTCTCCCCCAGCACATGTTTACAAGTTCCTATCACTTATCTGTTCTAGTCAACTTACTGTATAAACCTGTAAATGCTGCGTTTTGGGGGACAACTTGTTATGTGTGTGTTCTCAGCCTCCAGAAGAATAAGCTTTTCAGCCAGTCTGAAAGCTAATTGCTCCTTCAAAAGCATGACAAGAAGTGCAATGCTTTCTCCTCTAGGCAGCCTAAATTTCTGCCAGTTAGCTGCCCTTTTTGTTAGGATAGTAACAATTTCATGGTTGCTCAGTTGCTTAGCAGAAGTGCTTCATTTAATTTTTAATTTTTACAGGGAAAAAGAATGTATTTGAACAAAATATCCTTTCTTAGTCTCGTGCCTCCCTGTGCTTTTCAAGTTCTGTCACTTTATATTCCATTGTTCTTCCTATGTGCTGTTCTTACAGCTTACCTGGAAGTCTTTGGTTTTGCTCAATCATGGACTTTATGGTAGAGATTGAGGCTGGGATTTTTAAAAATACTTAAAGATAAAAATAGCCCAGTTAATGGTGAACGGGATCAGAAGTACAGGACGTGTTTTCCTCTTCTGCTCTTTGCAGTTTATAAATTGTATGCTTATGGCTGCACTTTATTATGGATTTATGAAGCATCTAGAACCAGTGTTAGCAGCAAATGTAGAAGTCATGGGAATTTGACATTGTTCAGGCTCTTTGGTTTCAGAACTTCCAGTCTGATTCATGGATATATGAGTATCTAGGAAGACAGCTGGCACAAGTTCCCTTGTATTTCAAGATCAGTCCAGAACGTGCATCAGGAACAATATCCAGGGAGGGATGTAAGTGCCTTAATCTGCCTGGCATTTGAAATGGATTTGAGGACCATGAGCAAGGTGCCTGGATTGCCTGAAGAGAAATAACTTGGGGACAAAGGATTTTGGTATTTATATGACATCCTGATGCATGAGGAAGTTACCTTAAGGTGGTGAACTTAATCCTGTACCTCCCTGTGCTGGCTGGGACTACCCTGGGAGTCTGCAATAGTATAGTTCCAGCTGCCAGAGAAAGGTTCAAGGTGGAAGAAGCAGGCAATGACTGAACTGAGGCACCTCCTGGACTAGGCTCCAGTAAAGTAGCTAGTTTTATTTTAATCTAAGTTACAGAATGAGGTAATTGTACAGAGTTCTTCTTCATGGTGCCAAAATCCTTTCATGGGTGTAGTTCCAGGTCCTATGTCTCCTGCTTGTCATGTGTTGTGATCAGCTCTGTTCTCTCAAGGCCCATACCCTTGTTGTTTCTACTTTATGATCTGCTCCGGAACAGAATTTCCAGAAGTTTGATTAGGTAATTTTCATTCTGTTTTCAACAGCTCTTTCCTGGCATTCAACTTGTACTCAGATTTGTAGATGGAACTCTGTAGAAACCTGCAGAAATATTTCTCAGAGTTGTCTCTGTCTGGTGGCAGAGCCAGGACAGGAGGAACGTTCTCAGCACGCGTCAGCAGAATTCATTTCTCTCCAGCAATCAGCTGTGTAATCTGGACATAAACCAATTAATCTTCCCTGATGGGACACTTCCTATTCTGTTTTTCCATTAACTCTCTAAAAGGTTATTAATCTGTCTGATCATTTGTTTAGTCCCAAAACAGCTTGAAAAAGAGCTGTCCTGTGGGGTTTTTTTTGTCTGTGTTACCATGGCTGTTGGTTGTTTCAGAGCTTGTGGAGAATTCCACAGAGGGGAAGTGCTTAACTGGACTACTGGCATCAATGAGAGATTTCTGTATTTGAAGAAATCACTTACAGATGCAAGGGGGACTGCCCTGAAAGCTGTTGTAATCAAAACGAGCTTGACAGGCAGGAGAAACTTGTGGTAAATGTGAATGGGAGAACACAAGATGGCCTTTTTACACATCAGTTGTGGTTCTGATGCTCTCTGTCACACAGCTTGAGTCGGTTTTTCTCTTGCTTCTGCCAGCGTTGCATATTGAGATTCCAGCAGGGCAAATGGATTATGGTTTGTGCGAGTATGGAGAAGAGTATTTGGCCTGAGAGTGAAGCAATTTGATAATGCAAGGTGGCAGGAAGCTGAGGGTGGGTGTATCCCGTGGGGTTTGGTCAGAGATCTCCATCACCTGTAGAAGGTGGCAGACATCACGGCAAGGTTGGACACAGCACACAGGCAGCTTGAGTTGGTTGGTGGCTTGGTTTTTTTTCTTCTCAGTTGCAAAGTGATTGTCGTGGCTGAAAATTATAGTGAAAAGCCTGAGTCCATAATAAAATGTTTCACAGACTGAGGAAGGAAAGAGGTCTGTGTTGTCACTTCGAGTTCCAACACTGTGTAGGTGAACTGCACCGCTCCGGGGTCACTCTGCTGGTCGACAGAGGTGGAGTTGGTCATTGTAGGATGCAGACACTATGAACCTGTCTGTTCAACTCTACAACTTGCAGTAGCTGCTTGGATCTCTTGTCCTTGATCTGACTGCTTTCTGCTGTCTCTGTTAAAAGGCCGAAGGATCACCAAGGTTTTCTGATAGGTCCAGGAATCCACTGTGCAAGCCAACTCCAAGGACTGTCCCTCAAGTCCTTGTGCTGTCAAAGGAATGGTGTTCCGAGTGCTCCAGAAGCTCTGGCAGATCCCTGTGCCCATGGGGAAGCCCAGAGCATCTGCCACTGTCTCACTCTGAGGGCTGTTTGCTGACATTGGAGACCTCTCCTTCCTCTAGGCCAGCTTTGAGAGGAGGTTGAAGTTGCTTGCATTTCCTCCTCCTTGCCCTCAACAATGAAAATTGCATTTTCTATGCTGCAAACTGTAGTGCTTTTCAGGGGGATGGTATCTCGTGGCATCTCGCAAGCAGGACACAGACTCCCTGCTCATTGAAATAGTTTTTAGAACAGCCATCCTTTCTTGTAGAGCAGCAGTGTGTACCAGCTTCTGGCCCATCACATTGTGGCTCTGTGGCACCAGCATATGTAGCTCTACCTCTTTTCCTTCCCCTTTCTGTGTCCTCTGTTTGCCCCGTTGGCTTTTTGGGTTTGGAGTGCTCTCTTTCTCTGTTAGCAAACCTCTGGCATCATCACAGAATGATTGGTTGGAAGGGACCTTCGAAGATGGAGTCCAACATGACACCCTCCTTTGGACTGGGATCTCTAGATAGTTTTACAGTAAAAATGTTTCTGCATGTGCTACTTTCAGTCTGATCACTTGGACAACTCCAAGCCCATTTTTCCCTCCCTGTTAATAAAAATCTCTAGTATAAACCTGTTAATAAAAATCTCTAGTGTAACCCTGCATCAATTTGTAGCGGCAGCAGCAGGAACAATAACAACACCCTCACTCCAGCAAGGCCTGATCTTTCCTTGCAGCAAAACCAATCAATTTGTTATCAGAATTGCAAATATTTGATAGCTGTAATAGCTACGCTGAAGGAATTGACTACGCTAATAATGTTCTGATTTTTCAGTCCAGGAGAATACCAGGCATGTGTCATCCTCCCACCAGGGGGGGGAAAAAAATAGGAGGAAAAAAAAAAAATACCATAGAAGAAAACCGTAGGGCAAACAAAGTCAGGAAGGAAGACTGTTTGTAAGTGTCAAACACCAAAGGAGAGCAGTGAAAGCCAACTGAAAGTTTCTCAGTATAATACACTAAATAATTTAGCACAGAGCATTCAGGGAGGCAGCAAAACCTTTTCTGTCCTGGGGTTAACTCTTCCTAGGTGAGCTAGGGAGGAATTGCCCCAGGGACTTTGTCCGACAGGAGTGCTGGAGCTCACTCTTGTAGCACAGCCTGCCCAGGCAGCAGCGTGCTCTGTCTGGAGCAGCTGAAGTGGTTTTATACAAGGCATCTCTGTATCTGTCTGTGGATATACAGTTGTGAAAATCCAGCCCAAATTTAAGCATTTGCCTTTGTTGTGAAGTTTAAAAAAAAGTATCTTTCAAAATCTGGACCATCCAGCTCTCCACTGACTTCTTCCAGCAGGCAGAGAGGGGCAAGTGCTTTTCCTTTCATTCAAACTCATTCACTAATTGATGATGATGTCAGACCAGAAGAACAGAGCTGGATCATGCCAAGGAAGGACTAAAGCATTAGCTGTTTTCACTGATGGCCAAGATTCTCAAGTGTCATCTTAATAACTGGCTGTGTCCATTAGTTGTGAGATTTCCTATTATTTTGAAGCCATTTCCATTAGATCCTTCAGAGACAGAGTGCAAGTCCCATTTAATGTTGTTGTAGGAAGAAATTCCTACCTAGTGCAATAGCCCAGGTACTCAGGAAACACTGCTGAGCAGAGAGATTTTGAGTTAATTTACTTTTTTTCCCCTCTTTGTCATACAAACCTAAGAAACCTGTGGACCTTGCAGTGCAGGAAAAAAATGAACAGTAAATCATCATCAAATCTTTACTTGAATTATGTACAATTCTGTGTTTTAACACAATCTACTACAGCATGGCCTGCTCCTAACTTTACATTTTAGGGTGCTAACTTAATCCTAATATGTGATAATAGTAATATATGTCTTACTGAGGCAGCAGTGACATTTAATTTTCCAAGTATAGATCAGATAGCACTGGGTAGAAGAACCAGTACATTTAATTTCTTAGATATGTTTTCCAGCAGAGGATGAGGTTTTACTATCATTGTATCTACTTGAAAAAAACCTAATGCTCATTTTTAAAGCTTTTAATTGTTTTAAGATGTTTAAGGAAAAAAAAAAGGAATTTTTTTTTCTAAATATTAGTAAGTCATTCCTCTGAAGTATAAGACATTTCAATCTCTGTAAACAAAGGCATACCAGTGCATTAAAGAATTTTTTTGGTGTTGTAAAGTAATTGTATTTAATTTTTTTGTTTAGAATGTTCTGAGTGAATACAAATATAAGTAAATCTCTAAGTTTTTCAGAGACAATTTTTTTTTCCTATACCACTTTTTTCCTCATCCTCCTTTAAACATATTAAAAAGAAAAAAGTTGTAATACTTTAACTGGACATATTTTGATTAACCACAATTCCTATTGCAGCAAACAGAAAAGTTCCCTGGCAGAATGCCCCCCTGAATCAATGAGGGACAGCTGCATGCCCACCCTTGTAGCAGGGAACATCCTGGAGGACTTATCTTTGTCAGGTAGGCACCAGTCAGGATCTTAACTGTTACTGGAAAATCAAATGCCCCACAGTTTTTAGTTCCTCTGTGTTTTGAATGGCAGTAAGTAGAATCTCAGTCCTCTGCAGAAAATGAAAACTATACAGTCATCAACGATGAGGTGTTTTAAGCTCATAAATCAGAAAGTTTATTTCTTGGAAGAGCAAACCAAACAGTAAACCATGCATATTGAACAGAACATCAGAAGTGAGCCTTTTCACTCTAGACGTGTCAGCTCCTTCCCTCTCCCGAGCTCTAGAGATGCTCCTTTCCAGTCTTCTGAGGTCTGTATTTGTCACGTGCTTGTTGCTGGGAGTGTTTTGATAAGGAATTTTGTGCTGGGGATACTTCTGCACATT
Organism: Actenoides lindsayi; assembly: GCA_025331215.1. NCBI lineage: Eukaryota > Metazoa > Chordata > Aves > Coraciiformes > Alcedinidae > Actenoides > Actenoides lindsayi. The sequence continues at coordinate 17,387 of WTSP01011424.1, forward strand.
ATTGGTCTTTCTAGTGCTCACACTTTTCCTATTTCAACACAGATTTCTGGGAATCTAAATCATAATTCAGTTAGTAAGATTGCATCTGCTTGCCTTGAGATGACAGAAATGAAGACTTCTCAGAACTCATTAAATGTTTGCATGGCTGAAGAAGTGTGAACCAAGTATGGTTTGCTGAGGAAATGGGAAATGGTTTGCTGAGGAAATGGGGAATGTGTTTTGTTAGTTGTTTTTTTTTCCCCTGTTAAGTTTTTTTTAGGAACAATTTATTGTCTCCCAAAAATCCTTCCTGATGTAAACAGGGAAGAAACAAATCTCATAGCTCAGCAGTGACTATACCCTGCTTCACTGCAGTTTGACAGTCTTATTTGAGGTTTTCTCCTTGACTATAACTTTCCTAATTTGCATTCAGTCGTCTCACTGAAAAGCTGATTCTCAAATTCAAAGCAACTTCAGCGGGACTCATTGCAGCAATGGCTGGCCATTTTTAAAACTTCCCACTGCTAGGTGATGTTTAGCTACCTTAATGTGCCTCCTGTTGTTCCAGGTCAGGAAGGTGCACGTGGAGAATGACCGTGGAGAGGTCTAACAGCACCACTGACAGTAAGAAATCACTGTGGAGCTCCAGTGAGCTCCATAAGCAAGGGCTCCATTGTGATTCTTTCCTAGCCAAATTGGGCTACCTGGCTCTTAGGACTGAACACGATCCCCTTTCTTGGGGCATGCTCCTTTCCAATGGTGCTGTGAGCAGCAAGGGAGTTCCCCACTGCCTTTCCACCCGTGAACTCCTCTCGCTGTGTCTGTGGCCTTTGCTTTGCTCCTGGGTCAAAGAGTAAAAGGACAGGCTCTAAAAATGTTACTGTCTCCTCCCAGTCTTATATATATGGATAGGTAGAAGAAAAACTGTTGTGGTTTTTTTTTGCATGCATCGTATCCATACCTGTTTGCTTCTGGGGTGGCATTCTCACAGTCTTGTCATGATGTTTGGGCTTATGTTGTCCTTGAAAGCCAGAGGGAGCTGGCTGAGAGTTTAATTTCTGCAGCCATTTAAGAAAAAAAATCTACCTTTTGCTATTTTACCTAATTAAACGTGGTAGGTACGGCCTGCATGTCCTTCCCATCTCCCAGCAGTGCTCTGCAGCAGAGGTGGTTTTCTCCATGCACTGGAATGGAGAAAGCGAGGAAGAGGAGCCCACTGGTCTCCTGGAGGCCAGGGGAGGGGGTGTGACAGCACAGAGTGCACATCTGCACGGCACCAACCCAGGGCCCAGCTCGATGAGCTGTGTGTGCAGCACAGCTTGGCCAAAACCCTCTTGGAGAAGTTGGAGCAGGTGTCCTGAGATGTAGATAAATTGAACTCTGATCTGCGTGAGTCACGGCAACGTTTTTCATCCCAGGCACGCTGGGAACTTGAATGCAGCCTTCTGGCATCTGAGACTGGTATCCTGTGCGTGCTCAGGCTGGATGGAGCGCAGGGAGGTTTCCCCCTCACATCCAACAGCACGACTTCTGCTCTGGCTGGGGCCGGGGAGCCCCAATACCCAGAGCTATTGGCCTCCTCTGACTCCTCTTCTTGCTCGTTTGTCTTGGGATTTTTAAATGGCCAATGCCACCGATGTGACGGGAATTAGTTGTAGGGGTAGAAAGACCCCTAACAGTTCATACGTAATAAATTGCAGTTTTCCTATGATGCAGAGTATCTTGCAGTGCACTGAAATACCTCCCTTATTGGTCTGCTAGTCATTAAATAATTCCTTCAACTCACTTTATGTCTTTCTGTTGCCAGCTTGGAGACTTTTTATATTGCTTTCTCCGTTAAATCATTGGCTCCTAATGATCCAGCTGAATTTTTATGCCCAACCTATCCCCCAGGAGACCTTTATATACACTGTAATGATACTGTTTACTTGAGCACTGGCAGTTAAGTGTTCTAGCACCTCGTTTTACAGTCTTTGATAAATTCCTGAGAAAGAAAGCACTCGGGCTATTTATGAGACATCAGAATGGCCGTTGCCTTCAAGCTGCAAGCAAAAAGCACGTGCTCAGCTTTATTTAGATGCTCCAAAGTTTACCTGAAATTAAAATTCACCCCTGCACTGCTCAGGTTACATCTCCCTTGCCTGTTACAGTGATGCTCTTATTGCAGGCAGCAGGAGTGAAGAGGCTGGGAGTTGGGCACTGGCAGCTTTATGGCACTGGGGGAGGCTTGAGGGAGCCTGGAGGGTCCCTCATTGTGTCCCTTCAGCTTGCAGGCTCTTGGGGACATCTGGCACAACCTGCCTCTTGTACTTGATGCACTGGCCCAGGCTGCCCAGGGAGGTTGTGGAGTCTCCTTCTCTGGAGCCTTTCCAACCCCCCCTGGCTCTGTTCCTGT